>JAUMHH010014374.1:0-10966 GCA_032359455.1 Chlamys rubida
ACCTGACGTCATAATCATGAAAACGTTGTCACCAGACTCTTCCATGGGTCACTGCATATCTATACACATATTTGTTTACAAATGTACAAAATAAAATCTGATACATTTTCATGCATAATTGATTATTTACAAATATGAACAACATTTAGTTTATATTTTAATATACATCATTACAATAGTCCTGAAGCGATGTGTAATATTAACATAATAAAACAACAGTACAGTCTAGAGCATTGCTACTATTACACATTACGATATATATGGCACTGCAAGTTCCACACACCGACCACCCACAAAGAGCAATCAAGTATTATTGAATTTTATTAATATGACGTCATGCTGTCATGCATATATATTTTATGACGTCATGCTGTCATGTATATATATATTCTTTCAATACCCATTGGTCATGCTTGTAACAAGGTATTTGTGGCGTATGTACTACATGATGAAACGGTACTGTATGTTGACATAGCTTTTCCTTATAAATCTGAATCCGGCTTGTTTTTTATAAACCTGACTGACTTTTTATACATAATCTACTATACTGTACCCCACATATATGATATCACAGGAATTTTCATACTGATGACAAACCATGGTCGGTATAAATGTGATTGAATTAGAAATAGGGATGTAATCAACCAGAAGGGTCATCTCTGATATATAAGGCAAGAAAGCAAAGATATCAATACAGCTTACAAATTACATATATATATAGTGCCTTTAGGAAGAAATGGTATGACGTCACTAATTCACAATAGCATACCATTATTAACAGAGTACATGGTAACACATATTTAGAATGCTACTCCTTTTATTCAAGACAATATGTCATAATACAAAAATATGAACCACGTTGAATTCTTTTTTACTCTTTTACGAAGTTTCTTCTGAACATAATTTATTAATGACTTAATTCAGATCTCTTTTCCCCCCTCTACTTGTTTACATTTGTTTGACTTTATCCTGCACTTTTGAAATTTCAATATTTTTGCCTCCAGCATGGCTCACAACATTTAGCGTTTTCTATGCATTGAATAAGATAATTTCGATAGAAAATATCTATAAACAAAAGAATCAATAAATGTCCGAGCACATTTAAGAATATATACAACATATGATATGACAAAAATAAATAATATAATCTATGCTACTTTATCCAAAATCTCATTAATATAACAATTTAACATAAATCAATTACAGAATAAGACTTTGTCACATCTATATGTGTACATACCATATCTGGAGAAAGACTTGAAACGCCTGGATATAAAATGCATACACACACTCTTTAGCTCTGTCGATGAATGGATATTAAAAACCGCGCCAAAACATGTAACAAAGACACCTGGACTGACCACTGATCAAAACGAGGTAGCACCTATATTTAGAACTATTACCTTATATGGACGCAACAAGGTAAGACATGTGACATGTGACAACAGACTCGCGTGTACAAAACAACACAGGTAGACGTTACAGTGATCGCCTACAGCACGATATAAGCAGCGCAACACTCAATTTAATTAAAAAACATTGTATCACAGCCTTTAATAAAAAATCAATATTTTCACATTGTTACATCCTCCCAATACTTAAAATATGACGTCCTCGTCATCACTTTATACTTCCCACGTGTAATCAATCATATATCGCAAAACTTAAGGGAGCATGATACATACATTTTAGAAACTCCGAATTCCAAAACACAATGCAAAACATATGTCAAATAATATGAAATATTACAAATTCCACAAACTGGTACACTAATGTTATAAATGAATATCTAAGAACAATTTCCAAGCCGACAACTCACACTGTTCGAAAGATACTGTTAATCAGAACTTGAGCTACATCCGGTGACACTCTTGTTAAGACACCCGGCTGTGCTAGTGTCTCCAATAATGCCATCCGGGAACTCTAAGTTGTCATATCCTGTGACGATGATACCTGGTGCCTAAAAACATAATCACCAGATCTTTGCAAAGCGGGCTGTACTCGCTGTCTGGTGCTTCGTCTAGGGCCATCCGCAACCCTCTCAACTTCCGGATCCTGTTGTTCTCCCCCTCCTAAAGGACAGTCTCCTCCGGATAGCTGGTCGTCACCAGAAGAACCAACAACATCAACCAGGAACACCGCGATCGTCATCCGGGTTGAGAGGGGGGGGGGGTCACTTCAACAGGTTCATCAGAAGGTACTAGTCCCTCGGAGTTATGTGGATCAACTCCTCCGGTACACGGGTGTATTGGTAAATATAGCAGTCATCGTCATCTTTATCGTTCTCGTCGGATATCTCCAAATCCTCAGGCACACTTTGTTGCAACACCGATTTCATTCTGCGTGGGGATGGGTTGGGCGTATCGGGTAAAATGTTCCGTTATTACGAGAATGTTACCTCATCCTCCTTTCGATGGTTGTAGTGACAGGTAATCAATATGAATATGAAAATTTCAGTGAGGGTAAAATGCTTACTGGTATAAAATTGCCCTTATTCATTGGATTGCTTTTCTTAATTGAGACTCAGTAGCACAGTGCTTAAAAATGGAAGTATTTACAGGAGTAACAACACTGGGATTTTCTGTAAAAGTTGAAACACCTTCAATATAGTTTCCAATATCATTTGCAACGATTGAGAAAAACTGGTTAAAAACATCACAAACTTCATTCTGCTTTGACACAATGCAGTTATTTTCCTCTAAAATAATTTTCTAGTCACTAAAACATTTATTTGATAAAACAAAGGTTTAACTGTAGGCCAAAACTCTCCAGAAGCTAGGCCACCACTACAATGTTCATTACAATATATCCTTACAGACTGTCTACGAAGTTTTCTACAAGGTTTCTTTGCTGTCTATAAGCTTCCCAGTTTGAGAGCGTTTTCATACGATTGTAAAAGCAGCCCTACGGAGATTTCCATTCATAAAAGGGGGTTTATTTCTTTCCTGTTTTTCCCTGACATGTATATGTACATCAATTACTTCTTTCATAAGTTTCTCATGTGCCCAATAACTATCATCTGTATCTTCGAATACATAAGCAGAATGGAAAGGAACCTTTGACTAATCAGAGTTAAAAGCACATCTTGTTCAAAGTTTTTAAAACTACTAAACTTACTTTTACCCTTAGTCAGGCTAGGTGCTGTACCTTTAATAACTATTCCAATAAAATCGTGGCAATCGCTTAGACCAGAATATAAATTCAAAGTTTTAGTAGGGGAGTTTGTAAGGATAACATCTACTAATGATGAGACAAAGTCCGTCACAAAACTGATACTGAAACTAACATTCGATATTTACAATTGGCAGTTCACCACGTTTCGTCGTCCATCTTGTTGTTTTCACCTTGGGAACGTAGTTACATAACCAGAAGTGTTCCGAGTAGCTTTAGCGGGAATTAGGCACGTGCAGTTCGCCGTATTCTGTCTATATAAAGCGGTGGTATTCTATAGTTCGTCAGTCAGAAGTAGGTCCTCGTAAGACTGTCTGACTCAATCTTTCTCTCCTTCTTTCTAGGACTCGTTAGGTAATAATGTAGGGCCAACAGTAATGTTTAGCGTTAGGGGTAGAAAGTAGTCTGTACACATGTCTATATAGAATTCCAACGTAGAGTCCGTCGTCTATGCTTATAGGAGTAGGCCTCGTAGCCACTAGTATTAATGAACGGTGTTGTATAGTGTGCGTAAGGGTGTGAGATATGTTATCGTATATTGTACTTATATTTCTTTACACTTGTTGTGTTTAATAAAACATATTGAAGTTTATATCCCTGAGTCTATGTTCATTTGCCATACTTCACGTTCGTCAAATTATAAGACCCAAATGGGCCCGAGATCAACGAACCTGGGTTAGGTTTCTTGGATAGAAAGCGCTCCTTTTACATATGTATAAATATATCTTATTAAACCGCGACCAATGACCGCACACAGAGAAATTTAACAGGGAAGCCGTATATAATAACTCAGTTAATCAGATAATAACGTAAAAAAGAAAATGTTTCATATTTGTCGATGTCTAATTATAAGGAATTTTATTTCAAAACTGCATGAAAGCAAATTGGTATATATGGAGCCGTGAGCACAATGAAGCACAACGCTAACAAACATGGCTACCCGCGATTGTTCAAATGTCACAAAGGATTCGTAAGACGATAGTTCATTATTAATCATTATTGATAATTTGCAGAGTATGTAAATCGCAGCACGTGGTGTGGGTTTATTTCTAATTCCATGATTTCATCATTACCGTCATGGACGTTTCGGCTTTTCTCATTTATACTGCTGGGTTGTTATTGAGTAATTGGATACAAGGGCTGTCTGTGGCTTTGGGGAAATAATTATACACAGCATAGCAATGAGATCGGCTTGGACTGAAAGAGGTTGTTATGGTCCTTTATACAGTATACTGGTATTTTTGAGCTTCATATTTTGAAAGGAGAAAAGAAGTGTTAGAAACATTACAGTTCTTTGTACAAATATCGTACTTCGTCAAATTCGCCTAGGGAGAACACAATTGTTTTTTACGTAAAACTCATAATAATGTTTAAATAATAAATGCGCATTCTTTTCAGCAACCTTATTTAAGATGAACAGTCGGTTTACGGAAGAAATTTATATTCACAAAGTGGATTTTAGCTTTTAACGATTCATTTTTCATTTCACTACAAATATCACCAAATAAAATATATAATGAGCGACAACAGTGTTTAATGTTCATATCGAAGCATGTATTTAACAGTTAATGGCTACCTGACGTATATCCAGATATAGTCGATGCCAAATGCCAGACCATCTGTGTTAAGAGACCACCTCCATTAGCAGACTTAGCGAAATTGTTAAAGTTTGTGACGTTATGGTATATATATTCTATTTTACAAGATCTGCATATTAGCATTAAATACTTCAACAGATTCAGCTGAAAATACACATATTTGTAGTGAATTTCTTTATAATACAATCCAGACACAATTTCCAGATATCTAAAAGATACAATGTTAGAAATGTACAGGTATAGCCGAAACATACACTTCCACAACTACAGTCTATAAGCTTAAGCATTACACTACATGGAGATGAGGGGGGCGAAGTGGCCAAGTGGTTAAGGCACTCTGCTACCTCTAGTCCTCCACCACCTGGGTCGTAGGTTCGAGACCTAAGTGGGGCAGTCGCCAGGTACTGGCCGTAGGTTGGTGGATTTTTTTCGGGAACGCCGGCTTTCCCCCACCACCAAAACCTGGCACGTCCTTAAATGACCCTAGCTGTTAATAGACGTAAAACACAAACAAACCAAACCAAACATGGAGATGAAAACTATCGGCAATATAATTTCGTTCTGTAGTGAAAGCGTGCTTGACGTTTAATCGAAATTCGCAGTGCAGCTGCCAGGAAGGTTTAAGGATACCAAACGTAGCCACTGTGACGTAGTAATATGTATTGTCTACACTGATGTTCACTTCGCCATCACTGTGACATAAACTGTATCCTAACAGAAGTTCCTTATAGTAACACAAGCAGAAGACATGTTTTCACATGTGCCAAAAACGATAAACATATTTCCATATCTAAATTACCGAATCAATACTATTGAAACATTTGTTTGGTATACCGTACAAATATTGAAATGGGCGAACTATTTGTTGTCTTACAACTAAGCATGTTATGGTTGCATATTTATGCCATCGACTTGCGAGCAACTTATGGCGACATCTTTTTTAAAAGACATGTCGACAAAGGTAACTCGCAAGTCGAAAGTCGATGGCAGACATATGCCACCATAACATGTGAATTCAGTTATAGCAAGAGTTGTCGTCAAAATATAAACTTTTCGAAATTGTGCATCACCCGGAATACTCAAACGATGGGCTACATGCATTGAAACAGATATGTCAGTATTTATGTAAAACCCTTTTGTCCTAAGCGACAAAATAACCTTTGGCGTACGTGGAGTGATTCCCGCGCGATGGTTTTTCTCGCAAGACATCAAAGGTGATAATTAGGTATCTCGTAGGAGCGTTGGCTCTAGTTGAACCTTGGGTCTGCCATGTTCTCTTGTTATGATTACAGTCCATAGCACCTTAATTGTAAGCCTGTGTCTGATTAATATTATTAAACATCCCTCTGAAACTGAAACCAAAGACATTGACTTTTGGTGTAACTAATCTGTGTGATGCTTTATTATGATTAAATCACTGATACACAAACTTAGTCAGCACTGTGGCGGCTTTGAACTCCGCATCGAGATGTAAAAACGCGAAGTTCTGTCTTCCATATAAGGCTACACTGTATGATTTAGTGTAAACAGTATTTTATTAAAAAAGTCGACATAAGTATAACAAACATACATTATCAGAGTTTTGAAAATTTAGCTTTGAACCTGTATAAATTCCTCTCACTAATTAATAAACAAATATATTATTTCTTCGCAGACCGAGTCACTTTTTCAGCAACATTTCTAAACCCAATGACACTTTTTAGTAATGTAGGTCAATTTTTTCAAAAGTAGGTCAAATTTACCTAATTAAGGTAAACCGAAAATGCTTATTTCTAAACCCCATGATAATTTCGGTTATTGTATTATAAATATTCAGAAATAGGTCACACTGACCTGATTTGGTCGGGCGATGAGATACGTACATGAGATCATTTTGGTTTCAGCGGGTCTGTTTTCAACGTGGAAAATCGACCTCCTATGGGGTCCATTATCAACGGGAGAGTCAGTGTTCAACGGCTCCCCGGTTCCCTTTTCAACGTTGAAAGCTAACCCCGGTTCCATTTTCAACGGGGGTCAATTTTCAACGTTACACCGGCTAAGTGGACTCAACGTACCTTTAACCCTTTTTCTAAAAGCAGGAAAGGATCCACTAGATCCAGTTAGTTATAGAGGAATTGCACTTATATCAATCCCATGTAAAATTTATGCCGACGTTTTAAAACGTCGGTTATGAAAATGGTTCGAAACAAATGAACAGAACGGTTTTAGAAAGAACAGAAGTTGTTAAAACCACCATGGTGTATATATTGTATTCTATTTTGAATAACAGAAAAAATCAAGAAAAAAATCCACTAGTGTATGTTTTGTTGAAATGAAGAAAGCATTTCATTGTGTGAAGAGAGATCTTTTATGGGCTAAGCTAGAACATTTTGGTATAAATTGATGTTTTGTTAAATGCTATCAAATCATTATATGTTGACTATGAACTTAGTATCAGAATAAAGCATGTTTTGACGCCACCCATGGATATGAAGCAAGGTCTAAAACAAGGTTGTAATGCATCGCCAACAATATTTTCGATGTACATAAATGATTTAGTAAAAGAAATTAATGATTTGAAATGTTGATTCGATCGACTGATGGAGAGATAATAATTATAGAAGGACGGCTTTTACAGCTATTGAAATTAAAGCACACATTAATGCATACATTGACAATACGCCGGCAATTATAAATACTCAAATAATGTCATTTTAACATTTGAATGAAGAAAACCATAGTACACAACAGAAAAAGTTAGCATGAATCCGTAAATACAATTGCAATCATGTGTTAAGATGGGGGAACTATCTATTTTGAACAATTTTTCGGTTTTTATTTACTTGATGACAACACTGAGTTGGATACTATTCGATCATCATGTACCATACGAGCACAGCATACATATGCAGCTATATTGAACAAGCGTAAGTAAGAGATGTGATCACGTTTTGTAGGAAAAAAGAAATCATTGTTATTGTTTTCTAAATATCTTTTCAGAATATGATTGTTTTATAAACGATTTTCATAAACTAGACAAAAGTTAATTATATGCTCAAAAATCATACGCTTGGCAAAACAGAAGCTGGTGGCGATAATTAATGTACATTTCCTTCCCAACTATACCAAGGTCTCTGTTTCTTTACTTGATTCAATATGAATGTCCTTAATGGCCGTTAATACTGTCAGTTCGTTACTTACAGTTTCGTTCTTTTGACGACAACGCACAATTATATCTTTCAGTGATCCACGAAATGAGGAAGACAATACCACACACACAAAGAAGATGACAGCCTGATTGACACAATTCATAAAATTCGATACAGACGTAGCGAGCTTAAGTTCCTCAATGAAATCCATATCGGTAAATCTGTCCATAGGCATTGTGTAGTATATGACGTTGATGAGTGTAGCCGGAAATGCAAGGGTGAGATATGTGAGAGAGAGACCTAACACAGTATTCGTAAGGTCAACTGAAATTCTTTGCATTCCTGGTTCTCTGTTGGGATGAGAGTGGGTACAAAGTCCGATCACCAATAGAATATCCAGAATCAGAAGAATTAGAAGAGGTAAAAACGTGAGGCAACTGGCCGAGAACCAGTTCCATATGACATAGTTAATATTATGTAACAGAGGGAAGCAATGGCCATACCGGAACTCGTAGGTCCACATAGAGTGAATGCTAACCAATGTTACTCCAATGGCGATCAGGATCAGGACTGTTTTGGACATGAATACTTTACAGAAGTTGGTGGCCCTGCAGGGATGGCAGACATATATGTACCTATCCAGTGTCATAACAACTAATATCCAAATCCCATAATGCATCACCATTCTGTTCACGTACTGGGTTATTCGACACCCCAAGTCTGAGAGATTTTCAGCTTCGCGGTATGGTGATACTTTGGCCAGCCATGACCCTCCATATATCCAAATTAGAATCAGGGTATTGTCTGCTGAATAAACAGCTAAATAAAGTCCAACCGAGAAAGAGCGCATAGGCTTGCGAAAGTACACAACCATAGTCAGTATATTACCTATGGTTCCTATAATAATTAATGCAGGAAGAAGATACACGGATATTTCCATGCTGCAATGGCACTACGTATGCATCCGTCTACTGGCCTGACAGAGCGTATTAACACCTTTCTACGTATACAGTGATGCTGTGTTTGTCTCTGTATGCGCCTCACATTTATAGGCCGTGTTATTGGCGTAGTCAGCATATAGCGGACGAGAATTTGTCCATAACAATAATAAATCCATAATTGAGATTACTAGAATAATTTGCTCTTTGTTGTATTTATTTGCTTGGAGGTAAATTACTTTTGTAAAATCCTTGTACGTTTCTTGTGAAAGATATTGGTTCAATGTTCCAAGAATATCTTTATGTAAGATTCAAATAAGGAATTAAGCTTTAATGAACTATTTCTGGAAAAAAAACCCATCCCTTGTGGAATTTGAAATAAAAATAAAAAAGAAGATTTGATAAATATCAACTCGGCGTGTGAAAATGCAACATGCCCAGGTGGAAAAGATGTAAGCCCTTGGCCTTTGAACACCATAGCATCGCTTTTAACAACCGAACCACCGGGTCAACGGTAGTAAATTAAGGGGAGTGAAGAAATATAGGAAATTTTCTAGTAATTTGGTCTTCGGCAGAACAGGACTCCTGAGGGTAAAAGAAACCCTCAAGTTAGACTCAAATATTATCAGTATCGCTATTGTAAAATACGTGTTTTAGTCCTTTCCATAAAAATCACATGTTGCCGTGCATTTTAAGTAATTGCAGTTTTTTTCGAAATTTCAATGTTTGAAAATAATAATAAGTAAAAACAAAGAAAGCAGGAGTCGAGCTCGGGACCTCTACATTATGAAACCTGATTTCGTTATCTAATAATTATAACTGCAAAAGATAAAAAAATAGTGTCCAATTTATGGCCCCAAAAGGCCATGAAAAACTTTACAGGGGAAATTACTCTAAACGAGAAAAACTCCTCTTGGGTTGTGTCAACTTCTATATCGAAGGTAGTATACTCCAAGTAAAAAAAATCCCAGTGGGACTATTCGTCGTGATCATATTTGATACTGTGGTACCCCTTACATTAAACGACAATTCAAAGGAGTTATACCATCATATTATCTTATGAAATAATTCCTAAGTACATTGTTACAACAATTTAAAAATCCTTAAATTAAGCTGTACACAATCATGTACTTGCTACTTAAACGATGCAAGCCCCGCATATATATATATATTGTAACACAAATGTCACATATTATTATGATATAAGCTTAAAGGAAATAGTAATTAATGTTCACCTCAATCTGTTATCACACGAAAAAAAAGTTTGACAATTCATGGATTTTGTTTTACTGAAAACGTACACAATGGTACGTACTATGACTTATCGTAAATTACTTTCCAATTTATCTTACTTCGTAGTATTTTACTCCAAAGGCCATCTAGTCATACTTTGACAAACAATTTTTCAAAGACTATTATATTTATTGGATACAAGAAATGTATATTTTTTAAAATGTAGCCCCCCTCCCTATTATCCATTTCACAAAATTCATTCTGACAATCTTTTATCATTCTAAATTGATATGAATGATTTTAAAGTCTTTCATTAAAAATACATGTGAAATTTACTAAATCTATTATTTTGTTTGCTTGATTGTTTGTTTGCCAATCGCCAACTATGGTCATTTACATGTAGAATAGTTGTTTTAGTATTTGGCAACCATTTAAGGAATCAAAGTTAAAATCATGTAAAACGTCGTACAGTGTATATCTTATGAAATCAGCAGCAGGATAGGCTTAGAAATAATGTAAGGAGTAAAATATGAAATTTTAGTTAAAAATACCTAGTAAAGATTAAAATGGAATAAAATATGTATGATTGCCGTAAATGGAATCAGTTTATAAAACAGGCCAATGTCTTTTATATAACTGCATAATGCCTAAAACTACGGAAGTGAAACGGGTTTTCATGTCCGTGACATTTTGATGTCTTTATCATCACTCATGTATCTAAAATTCGAGCAAGCTGTTGAAATGTGCTTCTCTGTAAATGGAGAGTCACTTGCGTGTCATGTAGGTGGATCTCCCCTATTTAGCAGGGCCGGGACCACAGTTATATATATAAACTTTATTTATTTTACAACAATTATGAAACAAGTTATTTCAACTTATATTAATCACTCTTGTTGGC
>JAUMHH010014396.1:0-10966 GCA_032359455.1 Chlamys rubida
ACTTTCAAATGCCAATCTCACACTTTCCAAGACCAAATCTCACACTTTGGTTTGGGTCAGGGTTGACAGGTATGAGTAACTTATACATTGATTGCCCCAAAAACCCTGCTGACACCTTTAAAAAGCTTGTGCACGCTAGCGCCCTGCCCTTTTCAAATCCTAGCTGGAACACTGTGTTTTTTTCAAGAATTTTAACACCCAGTGAGACCTGGAAAGAGGGTAAAGGTCACATTTATTTGAATAAACATGAAATTCCATTGGCTTCTCACATCACCTCCAAAGAGGGGCATTAAGTTTTCTTAACTGTTGGTCCTGTTTTATAGGCAATGTTGACATAACATTGAGGTATGTTGATGTAGAATCCTCTCATTTCAACACTAGGTGAGACTAACAAAACACCACGTAAATAAACGTTTATTAAACTAATGAAGTTGCTGCGAGGATTTGCAGACTGCTTTCATGTTGGAGTGTACCATTGGTATGTAGTCAAACCTGCATAGAGAGGCCACCCTCAGGAAGAGTAAAAGCGGTCTCTTTAGGCAGGTGGTCTGTTAATACATGTTAGGTAAGCAATGAAATCGCTACAATGGGCAACATCAAAAGTGGTTTCTTAACACTGGTGGTCTCCTAATGGAGGTGGTGGAATAGCACGAGACGGTTTACTGTACAATGCTTTTTTACAGTTTTTAATTAAGTGCTTGTTAAATTTGTATGTACTAGTATAAGTTATCTAGAAAATCTATGCTATTTCTTGCTGCATTTGTAATGTCAGTGTCAATCTTTAACTAAATTTCAAATAAAAGGTGAGAGAAAGAGTCAATTATTATAATATTCCTTTTCACACTGAACAGTTTTTCTTGTGTATTATTACTACTTAAGTACTAGCGTTATATCTAAATAACTTCTATAGAACCTACAAGGACAAACAAACTGTAAGCTGACACAGAAATCTGTTTACTGTCTAGCTGATACATATGTACAGAGTTAGTGTTATTCTGATTACACACAGTCGAAAAGAAACAGAAACCAACATCACGGCATAGAACGCAGCCGAGGACATACCCGCGCTGTGAGAGGGCGTGTCGCTGTCCTGAGGTAGCAGGTGCTTTGGCGGATCTAAAAATATGCTAGCTGCAAGTGTGTAACCATAGAAATGATATCAGCATGCAATTTAATGAAACAAACATCACAGCATTAATTATTAAGCTAAATGTTACATATATTTAATGTCAATTACTGTCAGTAAGGTCAACTGTGTGACTCAGTTGTAGGACTCCATCATTTGTGTTGTTATTTTATTTAGTACACATTTAGTATACACTGGGCATAATAATTTTTCTTAGAATTTCAAAAATCTATTCTGACAGCAAAATCTTCAAAATAATGGCTGATTTATGAAATGTATGAAAATTTTCTGTGTAAGCAGATTCAAATTACATAGAAAAGTAACGTAGAAGAAAAAATACAACAGATATGATAGGTATGTGCAAGAAGCAAGCAATGTCAAAACAATGTAATTGATAATTTTTTTCAAATTAATTCAAACTATATCTTCAATTTCATCTTATATGATTTGTTTGCAATGAGATCTAACAAAAAAGATGTTACATTCTGTTCATACACCAAACAACATCATTTCACTATTAAATGGACTATTTTGAAAATTTCATATTTCTGCAATCTGATGTCCTGATGCAAATTTGTTGTCATAATTTAGAAGCAGTTAAGATTTTATAATTGTTTATGTGGATTTCATAGCTGGAGAACCTCATGTGAAACGTTTCATTAGTTTATAACAAACAACAAACTGCTTATAGGAGTATTTCTACATTACATTCCTGTTATGAATAACTCTTTCCTTTAACGTTTTGACATATTCAAAATGGTCCATTTGCAAGAGCTAAAAGTTCTCGGATGAGATGAAGTTAGGAAGTGGTAGAGAGTTCTGACAATGTCTGATCAGACCTCATCATTAGTCAAACTTTACTGCAAACTCCTCTCTGAAGCACACTCAGAAGCAGTATTTTAGTTTATAATGTTACAATGTGTTATTGTTGTGCAGGGGATGACAGATTTGTTAAATAATGACATAGAGTGAACAAAAACATTACTCAACTGACATGATTATATAAATGGTTACAAGCATACAGTATTACATATTGTGTGTCGTGATTATTAATTCTACAAAACAGGATTAGTGTTTATCTAAATGACACCTGGGAAACATTCATAGTTTTCAACAGTATTTAAAAGTCATAATCCGATGCATACCTCCAAGTGGGACCTGTTGACGCGATGTCTGTAAATGTCCCAGAATTCTCTGTCCTAGTAGATGGATCAGTCGAGTAACAATGTGTGGATACTTCCTCTTTATCAAGTTAAGTAACTCGGCTGGTAGTTTAGCACATTCAGTGTCTCTGTAACACAGTCAGAAAGACATATTTTAAACATTTTTTTATATATTTATTTATTCTCTTATTTTTATCCCCCGTTTTTTTAAAGAAATTCATTTTCATAACTTGCTGTTTTAATTTCTGAATAAATTGAAGATTTTCTTTTCAAACCATGGAGTAGACAAAACCAGTCCTCAGTCTTTAGAGATAAAGAAATACTTTGGACATTTTTAAACTTGTAGTTATAGACAGCTGGTAGCTACTTCCCTATAATGGGGTGTAACAATAAATTCCAAGTTGAAACAAACAAATTATTGGTAGTCTGCGTTTACTGATAACCTGCGTTTACTGATAACCTGAGTTTACTGATAACCTGCATTTACTGATAACCTGCATTTACTGATAACCTGAGTTTACTGATAACCTGAGTTTACTGATAACCCGAGTTTGCTGGTAATCTGATTTTACTAGTATGATGATTGTGAGAAGATTACCGAATGGCCATCATGGTGGTGGTGCGCTCAGTGTCTGTGAGTACCTCCACGATACCAACAAGTTCCCCGCGGCCATACTCAGCCACCAGCTCCTTCTTACCGTCCTTCTGTGTGATCACGGACCGAAACCGTCCAGTGAGGACAATATATATACTGTCAGAGTGGTCTCCCTGTCTGTAACGGAACATTTCACACCATTAATATACAGAAAAAACAAACGAAGATTAGAAATATTTCAATGGTTTACAGATATCATACACTACCTAAATAGTGCTTTCCCTGCCTCTGTCAACATCCAGTCAAGAGCAAAGTCAATTTGTCGTACAAATGGTGTCATTCTCACTAGTGTTGTTTTAGCAACATTGAGGACCACATCTGGCTGAACCCGCATTATCCTGTTAAAACAAACAAGACATTATTTTCAACAATAACGCGGACATATTTTTTAACAGCCTCATCCCTTTCAATAAGTGAATTACATTTATGAATAAAAGTTGTATTTGTTTCATTATTTTACATAGATTGTTATACTTTCAATGTGATCCAGATAAATATTATATTTGTTTCATCATTTTACATAGATTGCAATACTTTTCAATGTCATCCAGAAAATCACAACATTTACAGAAACAAAATATCTTATTATGATTTACATACTCATAGAAATCATTTTTGGAGATGACGACAATGCGGCAATCAGTTTTTGATCTGATGGAAAAGAACGATGGCTCTCCAGTCAACACGGCCAGGGCTCCTACCATTTCTCCCGGCTGGGAACAAAACAACAGGGCTTGCTGCAAGGGAGACAATCAGGATAGATGAAACGTAAAGCAAGGAAATACTCAAAAAAAGTTTGATGACTGCTAGCTAAGATACTGTCAATCATGGCATAGTTACATACTAGATAACTTAGTAATGTAAAAGGGAAATTTCAGATGTGATGAAAACCATTTTCTTTCAATTTTAGAGATGGGAATTCTTTAAATATATTAAACTGCAAAGTACTACATAGTGTTATCATTTTAATAGTATATTTCGTTTGTATTTTTCTATTTTTTATTAATTAATTAGGCAGTTTTATTATGATGTTTTGGTTTATTCAGTTAGTCCTACTGACCTCCTTTTCTTGAGCTCCAACGACTTGTTGAAGAATCAGCAAATTTCCAGTGATGAGGAAAATGAGACTTGCATCCTGAAATATTTCCATCAATATTTAATTAAACAATACCGGTAACATTGAAACACTGTTTCTTAGCTGAAATATCCTTTTTTTTATTGCACATATGCTTGATTGTCAATTCATATTGCTAATGATGTTACACTATTAAAGCAATGGAATTTCTATAATAGATTTCTTTTACAAAAGCAGCTGTCAGCACTAGTGAGCCACTAACTAGTATGTGGCTGGTTGTTTATAGAGTATAAACCAAAATTAAACATAAAGTCATCTATGGGCAACCATCCACTTTATCAAGAGATGTTGTACAGTAGAACAGCATGTCTTTCGTTACCCTTATTATTCCTTTATGAAACATTAATAGCATATTTTTCCTTATCTAATAGACATTGTTTAGAGATCCAAGTTGTTAAATTTTGTGGCTTGTATCTCTATGTAAAATATTTCTACAAATCTTTTTGTTACCAGACATGATTTGTTAACTTTTCACCTGGTATTTACTGTCATTCTGGTGACCACTATTGGTAATATAAAATAATACCTCACATATAACTACTGCTACATATAAGGTGTCCTACATAGGGTGTCCTACATAAGGTGTCCTACATAGGGTGTCCTACATAGGGTGTCCCACATAGGGGTCAATGTCCTACCTGATCACCCTGTTTGATTGCTACATATATAAGGTGTCCTACATAAGGTGTCCCACATAGGGTGTCCTATATAGGGTGTCCTACATAAGGTATCCCACATAGGGGTCAATGTCCTACCTGATCACCCTGTTTGATTGTTACATATATAAGGTGTCCTACATAAGGTGTCCCACATAAGGTGTCCTACATAAGGTGTCCCACATAGGGTGTCCTACATAGGGTGTCCTACATAGGGTGTCCTACATAGGGTGTCCTACATATGGGTCAATGTCCTACCTGATCACCCTGTTTGATTGCTACATATATAGGGTGTCCTACATAGGGTGTCCCACATATGGGTCAATGTCCTACCTGATCACCCTGTTTGATTGCTACATATATAGGGTGTCCTACATAGGGTGTCCTACATAAGGTGTCCCACATAGGGTGTCCTACATAGAGTGTCCTACATAAGGTGTCCTACATAAGGTGTCCTACATAAGGTGTCCTACATAAGGTGTCCCACATAAGGTGTCCCACATAGGGTGTCCTACATAGGGGTCAATGTCCTACCTGATCACCCTGTTTGATCAGCGTGGTTCCAGCCTTGATGTGCCGTAGGGACACCTTGTCATCCAATATGGTGGAATCCTGTGTCAAATAAATTATTAAAATACAATTAGTTCATTTGAACGTTGAGTGGAATCTGTTTAACAAGAAGTCATTGGGGTCATAGAAAATGTTTGAGTTATGGGATGTTCAACATTTTGTACAGGTATAAAAGGTCTACTGGTCTAGAACATGTAGTTTGTTTTAGTTAGGACAGGTATTCACCTGATATAAAGTTGACCAGGTAAGGAGGGGTATTTAACTGTTATCATGTTGACCAGGTAAGCATAAGTATTCACCTGTGATTAAGTTGTTCACGTATTCACGAGATCATGTTGACCAGATGATGAGGAGTAGCTGACTCACCTTAGGATGAGCGAGCCAGGATCTACTTACATTACACAGGCTTACAAACAGTAACATGGACCAGGATAAAACATTAACAGCATTGTCAATATTGATATCTGTCTATTGAGAGAAAACAGTACAGTACTCAGGTCTCTCAAACTGAGGAGGGGCTGGGTGTTTGCTATTTATTGATGACAGTGACATAAACAATGACCTGAAGCTTCTTACTTTAAGTTTGAGAAGGGTGATTAAGTCTTTCTTAGCCAGGTTGAGGACCATCTCCTCGTTGGTGTTCTGAGATGATGTTGATGTCGGCATGTCTGTTTTCTTGACCTTGTGTCTCTGAACAGACGTAGAACTGGATGGTGTAACTTCTATCTCTACCTTGGAGGAGGCACTGAGTGCACGCGCCCGCATACGCGCCGTGTCAAAGTCAGACTTCAGGTGATCCACGTCACTGCCCTCAGAGTGTTGTCTCCTCACTAGTAAATCATACAGAAATACATCAAGATTTACAGCAAATTAATTATTTTTCCTTCCACAAGTCACCCTAGGCTTATATTTTCTTTTTTTAATCATTTTTTCCCAGAAGAATTGATACAAAATAAATGTGTAACTTGTCGTATATGTTCTATCTTGTCATATGAAAAACATAAATGGATTTTTTTCTCATAAAAATGTAACAAGATATCCCAGAAAGAATCTTTGCACCCACCATTGTGCCAACTTCATTAGTTCTATGAAGGATTGTTCTTTTCTCTTCTGTTCACTTATCTGTTGGATTGAGTCTTGTAAACAGTGTATGCACCATGAGGTAACTTTTGATCAAAACTTCATACCGTTGTGTATGACATTGTTCTTTCAAAGTCCATTCTTCATTTGCAGATCAGTCCAAATATTCTATTTGCATAACTAAGGAACATGGGGTACCTGTATGTGAATTTGAGGAAGATCCCTTCAGTATGTTCTGAGAAAAATTGCTAAAAAGAATTGTTTAAGGACAGGCGGGTGACAGATCGATGGCCAGACAACAGACCACAGATGTAGGGTGATTTGAACAGGGCACCATCTAATGATCATGGGATAAAAATCTTATGGATTGAGAAATGGAAGATGTTTAGGATGTATATGTTTCCATGACGACTAAAAAGACATCTGATTTACCGTCCATGAAGGAAGCCTTCATAGTTTCCATGTCAGCTGATGAGGAGGGTGCAAAACTCATCTGGCGTTTATGTGGACTCGAGTGCGGCGTGATGGTGTGGATTGAGAGGGTCCGCGCCTCGGTGTGGGTTGCCTTTGGATAGAATAATCATTCTTGTTTAACAGACATATCTTTTCATTTCACTTATTGCCAGCAGGCATTGTCGAGAACCAGTTCAGTTACTTTAAGGGATTACACTCAAAATACATCATGCATACTGGTGATTAAGTCCTCTAAGAATCAGTTTTGGGTTGATATAATTATTTAGACAGTATGGGCACACATAAAATTGGATGAAGTAAGATCATTTTCAACACAATATATGATGGTAAAATTTTTGAGAAATGGTATAATAAATTTAGGAGAGATTTTTACTATAGATAGTGTTTTTAATTTAGAGTTTGAGAAATGGAATTTTCGGTTAGATTTTGAGCTAGTTAGTGTATATGGGTGAGGTTTTCAAATATTACATTTTAGGTAAAATTTTGAGATTATTGTATATTCAGATGAGTTTTTGAGCTAAATAGTGCTTCTGAGTTAGAATTTGGTATATTCAATGGTATATTAATCTTTTTAACAAAATAATGGTATATCATTATCAAGGTGAGATGGTATATATGGTTGATTATTTGAATTAAAATACATTAAGCTACATGGTATTAGCTTGTGAGTGGTGACATCATGAGCTGGAATATATCTTTGGTTGATAATTTTATCTACATTGAATGTTTGGTTGAAAATTTCAACAAGAATCATTTACTTTTATTTGGTATATTTGCATGGGTGACATTGTCAGTTTTCTGATTGTAATTGGGTTAAATTGAAGTTGTAGAATTTATCAAAAGTTGTTGGAATTATTTTGGATAATATTTTGAGTTATATAGGGTGTATTTAAATGTTGTTTTGAGTTATATGATTGGATTTGAGCAACATTGTATGCTGTAGACTGTATTTGGCTAATATTGTGAGTTATTTGATTTATTTATATGACAATTAAACTATTTTTGGGTGACAATTTTTGAGTAAAAAGATGTACTTGGGTGACATTTTGAATTATAGGATGCATTTTGGTGATATTTTGAGTTATATGATTGTAGTTGGGTGACATTTTAAAATCAATGACACATAGACAGGACCTGATGAGGAAGACGTATCACATTAAGTACTTACTGGACTGATGAGTTCGTTACTGAGGCCCAGGTAGTTATGTAGGGCAGTAAATGTCACTCGCTGTAGTCGTATCATAATTATCTGGAAAATTAGGAAAATTCAGAAATAAAATTCAGGAGAACTGCTCCATTTCCCTTAGCAATGCATAATTAGCTTTGAAATAATTAATCAGTTATCTGTAAATGAAAATTAAAATCAATATACATTCTTTTTCTTCACCGAGCAGTTTTCCTGTAAGGGGTTTCACTTATTCTCAATTCTCAATTAAAAACTTTCATCTATTGTGTCACTAGTTGTATATTTTCCCTATTCAACAGCTAGGCATTGGATAAGTTGAAAGATCGTTGGATAAGTTGTGGCCTATTCATATATCCAACAGTTACCATTCAGCCCCCGACAGGTAGTGCTTTCACTGGCTGACCCACCAACTCGTGATTTAACCATTACTTAAACTTCAAGAAAAGGGTCAGTTAACTAGTCTATCAGTCCAGCTAAAGCTGTCAGTCTCACAAACATAGTTCAATAGTATCAAGACTGACACAGGCAGTGATCATTATTTCACAACCAAACACTAACAATTCATTATTGATTACTCACCTGTACAATTCTGACCAAAGACTCTGGAAATCGCTCGAATAGGGATTGGAAAGCCAGAGCAGGCAATCTGTGCGAGAAGAAACAGTACACGTGTAGACATATTTATGAACCAGAGAGTGTATACACATGAATGAACCACATACATGTATAAATGTATGTGGTTTACATCTGTGCGTGAACCCCACACATACATATATATTTGAAAACTTCTTCTTTGTTTAAAACATTTTGTAATCTGGTCATTTGACCAGTACGTACAGAACTACATTTTTATAGGTACAAGGGAATCTTTTTGCCATATCTTATTAGAGTATAAGAAGTGGTCTTATGTGACTTGGAACATCAGCACTGTAAATCTATTGTAGTTAATAAGATATGGATTTCGTGTTTGATCATAAATTGTACAAATATTTATTTGAATAAATTTATCTGCTGTTGTTTCTTTGCTGAACTCTTCCGTACAATTTTATTCTTTATAATTAGGTTACCTTATAATTCATTCATATTGAAAATTAAAGTAAATAATAATTAATTAATTTCACAAACAATATTTAAATTGATAAATGCAAACTAAAGCTAATATATATTGTATACCTGTAATTGATATAGAGAATGTCAAATAAAAAAAAAAATCTTTATATGTATGTACAGTATTTAGTAGCATATATCAAGTAATTATATAGGGATTTCTATATTTAAACTGACAATTTTTTTTTTCACAAACATGGATTTTAGAAAAGGAATAATTTTGCAAATAGAAAATGTCTGTAAGACATGATTGTCCCTTTGACTATAATGTTCGTAAACTGACGACAATTGACAATGAATCTGTTGACAAAATAGCAATGGTTGACCTATAAATAGCAACTGTGACCTTGGCATTGACCTTGGGACCCTGAAATACCAAATCTTCCAAGCTATTCTCATACTTGACCTTTGTATAAACTTGAATGAAAAACTTTTATGAAATGAAGCAGGTAGAGTCATGACAATGAATCATGACGGGACAGACATGGGTAACACTATATCCCCCTTGCTCTAATTAAAAGGCAATGACATAGCAAAAGAATATAAATCAAATTTGAGCTTTCAGTTGTGTTTTACCTGGTGAATGGAAAACGGCAAATAAATGTGATTACAGATAGAAATCTTACCTTAATACTGTTGTCTCTTCCACAGCTTTTGCGGAAACGGTTTTAAAAGGTTGGGCATGGCACTGAAAACACAAACGGAGGTTTATCTCTCATGTTATCATGCACTTCTTATAGAATATAAATCAAACAACGTTAAAGTCTACCCTTAAAAAGGTTCATCAATGATTACAAAAAACAAAACAATTTATTTATACAATGGAGTAGACACCCTATATCTAGCCTATTTTTCATCAAAGTTTACCACAGAAATGATAAAAGGCTGTGAGCCTGTGATGTATTTAAAGCTGTAGCTTATTTATCACAGATGGCCCAAGTCTAACAATTGGATGTATTTTATACCTAACACTTGAGAACTACAAATTTATGTTTTAGCCTGGGCAACTGTATATTAGTTTCTAAGTGTATACTCTATTCCAGGAATTTTTTACCCTTTCAAACTTTCGCCCTTCACATGTGAAATCCAAATTCACCCAGTGTTAAATTTGCTTTTCCCAGTTAAATGCTATGTGAATTATGTTGTTATGTTGGGTGACAAAGGCAAAAATTAAACTTCAGCAAAAATTCCCCAGTATACAGTACATTATATTTACAACCTGGCAACAATGATAATAATACCAATTCCATTTAACAAATCAATGGCATCTGCAGCTGGCTCCAAGCTTCTCAAAGTGGGTTGTTGTTATTGTTCCCTATATTTTCCATGAAATATTATTCACTTTTGAACATGTGGGTATTTCCATGACCTGTAAATTTGTATGTTTCTGGAGAAATTGAAAACATGAATTAAATACCTAATTAATCAAATCCCTTGATAGCCAACTGCAAAGTAAATTTGAGTGCAAACTTTGAGAGCAATGTTTTGTAAGAAATAGAAAATGCATTCCTATATACAGTGCAAAGATATTCATACATTCAGTGCTAGGTAACTAAAAGTTTAAACTGATAGCATAAAGCATACAACAGCACAGAATACTAGTGATATTCTGAACATGTTTACATTTCTAACTGAATTAAAGAGGAATACTCCCATTTTCTAAATACATTTTGGTGAGCATAAAGAGGAACTACCCTTGTGTATCTAAATATAGTATAAAGAGGAACTACCCTTTCCGTATCTAAATATAGTATAAAGAGGAACTACCCTTTCCGTATCTAAATATAGTATAAAGAGGAACTACCCTTTCCGTA
>JAUMHH010014407.1:0-10965 GCA_032359455.1 Chlamys rubida
ACATCAAAGTATTACAATGTTTTCTTTTTTTAATTTCATTTTTTTAACTAACATCTCTATACATTTACTTTTATAGATTTTCATATGATGCAGGAATATGGTGAAACTGTCAAAAAGATGGGAACACCGGACACATGTATGGAACGTATTACATGGAGAAAAGTTGCAATGTCCTTCGATCATGTTTTTTTTCGTGATGTTCAGTATAGCTTTACTTGCAAAAGATATAGCTGCTATGTTCATATATTTGTAATCAGTGCTCATTATATAGTTTGTAGAATCCATTGCCAAGGGGGATGGATACTTACCTAGTCATTGACAGAAATCTGAAAGGTACGTCGTAAATAATTCTTTCCTGACACAAACAATTATGAAGCATCTGTGATGACATGGCCGAAGAGGTAAACTTGCAGCCATGAGAGGCAGGAATTATAGGTGACATTGTCAACTAGAATGAACATTGGATACATGTGCATTTACATGAAGAAGTTTTACAGTGCCAGTCGATACATTTTACCTCGTGCTGTTTATATTCTGTCTTTTATAACATTCATTACGTGAACATAAATGAAGTGGTTCGTGGTATAAATTGAACGATTCTGTGTCTGTAACTAATATAAGGAGCTGTTCACGTTTACAGGGAGGGGCATTTGTTGATTCACAAAGGAAGAAGGCAGATCTTTATTTGAATCCAATATTGTAGCGATGTGACTTTTTGAAAAATGCGTAAAGACTTCATCATGTACAAACGTAGTAGCATAAGACAAGCTCGGAATCATGAATTGCATTTCTGCCTCCATGCACACTTATTTACATTATTAAACTTTAAAAATTGGTGCTCCCTAATTTCCTACTGATAGTGATATTTAGAGCTAATGATATTAAGTTTGTTTTTGTGTCTCTTCGACTCCCCATACTGTTGTTAAAAAACCATTATGGCCATGATGTTATAGTGATATGTGACAAAAGAATTGTCATTGATTCATCAAATAGCTAGAACATACAGATACAGAATGGCTATAATCAAAATAGTGTCGAGTACTGAACGCACATTAATGACGTCATCAATTATTTTTAAGCTATGACGTTTTCAGCTTTTTAACTTACTTTTTAAAAGTAAATGACTATAATACAACAATCAATGTCGATTACAAAAACACGCATTAATCTTGTTGTATTGTAAGCTGCTTTGATGTAAATTACTTTTATTGCTGTTTGCTTTATGATATTTTGCATTGCGTTTCCAATTCATCATTTCGAAACAATGGACGGATCAATAGAATTTAAATAAAAGTTCCGGTTCCATGTTTGAATTTGCTGCTGAATCATGAATCTGATAAGTGCAATGTAAATTAATGCAATATCTGAGAAACAATAACAGTAATAGACCGACACAGAACCAATGATTCCCCCTTCACATACAATGTTAACAAACCCGGTTAGCTTTTGTTAATGAATATAGTATTTTTCAACAAAACCATTTAAAAAGTTGAAAAACACAAAATCCTATTCTTTACTCGTGTTTCAGCAAGTCCAGTACATTAATTCGTTGTTATCGCTCGCGGAAGTCATGGTAATGCACTGCGCTCTAATCTTGTGGTCAAACTTTTGCATTTTTAATCTGAAGCATTTTACAGAGTTTGCACTGTTACAATGTAACTGTGAATATATTTAACTATCTCTCTTCACTGATTAAACGGAAAATCATTAAATATCATCTATATTATATTTGAAAATAGCCAAATATTTTTGAATAGTATGGAACCGCTACTCCCAATACACTTTGTACAATACGTGGAAAATATTACAGAAAAAAGTGTTCATAACTTTCTGTTTAATATTATGTAATATACATATATTTGTACTAAGTGAAGAATGATCCACAGTGTATCTTCACATATTTTTGGATTATCGTCTAATGATCTTAACGAGGGATCTTTAAGGTCATGTCAATAAGCAAGAAAATTAATTTACAGTGTCTCTTAGTTCAAAACACACGCATTATTATAAAACATTAATAATATTGATGTTATCTTTCAAATAAACCAGCACTCCCCAAATTGTTCGAATTTCACGGTAGATTGGACCAACTTGGATTTCTACGTTTTGGCCCCTAGCATCCCCGATGTGTTCTATTATTTTGGCATGTTGTGTTTATTATTTTAATATGTGCAATCAATGAAGGTAAGTGTTTTATGTTCATCTTGCAGGATACAAGTTGATGGACTCTGATTGTGAATATCTTTCCCCGAGGTTTGCTGTAACTTCGATGGGCACATTATCTATTTTGAGTAATGGAACGGTTAATATTATACACTTTACTCATTATTAATTTGAAATTGACGTGCACTCAACTTATTTAAAAATCAAGGGGTTTTGTGCCCCTCCCCATCTGTTTCCAGTAGATTAAACAGAATTCGATTTCCAACTTTTTAGCCCCTACCTTCACCGATGAGACTTATAAAGACGAAGCAGCTGTATGGTAAAGTGTAATTCATTTTTGGTATACTGTGTCAATTAAGAAATTTAACAGGTGCAATCCCACGTGTGTTACAATGTACGCTCATCTTTACAGTGGTATTAAAAATTAACAGTGGAATTACAAATATCAAATTAACAATAGTTGGTAGAGATACATGTACATATCGACACGCGATCGATGATGAGTATTTAAACACTCTTTAACGACCGAGTTGTTAGATATGACGTTCGGTAATTTTCGCTTTGATGTGTTGTTCTGAAATATGTTTGTATTCCTTCATTTCTATTCGATGTTCAAATGAAAACCAAACATAATGTTTGGATTACAATCCTGGCGTTTATATATAATTAGACATATAAAAGATGGATTCTTACAATATATGGAACGGTGAATGAGAACAGTGCAGTAATTAACAGAGATAGAACTAACGTCCCTAATAGAAAAGACATTTCAAACTGTATTCAACTATTATTAATGTCTGAATATATCGCTTTGAACGAAAAATCGATTTCGAAAACTAAATCATTGTATGTAGTGTGTAACATAACAAGCTTTTATTTACCTATCGATAGACGTCGGGTCGATCATCTATAGCATATCACTTATGTAAACTCGTCCTCGGTAGAATACATTGTATGCGCTGGAACGATTCAAAATTACCAAGCTTTTTTAAAAGATTGTTTTGAATCAAATCGAATACGAAATGTTTTCCCTAATTTACAACGAGTAAACAAAAATGGCCAAAATGTCAACGTCTTGGTTCTGTTTTTTAAAGCTGCGTGAAAAAATTTACAAATAGCGAATACGAGCAAATTTTCTAACGAAATAAGAATATTGTGAAAAAAAATGTTTTATTACCCTTTCGTTTTTATTTTATCATGAAAAAACCGAGAACAGAAACTTGAAGACAAGATTCTTCATTTTCAATACCTAATAATGGCAATATGTAGGACTCTTGATCATGTCTTCAACGGGTTGTCCATTCACAATAAAACTCTGTGACGTATCATATCCCCTATGTACAAGTGATATCAGGCTAGCTCCCTTCGACTTTATTGACTAAGTTGAAGATTTCGTATTATTCCTTCCTTTTTTGCGACTGACAATAGTTGACCGTATCAATCGATCTTCTACAGTCATGTCAATCATTCACCATATAATCGTTGTTCTGTTATTTCAGCCAATCGGGTTAAAACACAACTAAATAACTTCATATATCGATTAAATGCGTCCAATTTAAGTGAGTACTTATAGCTTTTTTTTATATCTACACATTATACGAAACAGCCATGTTGTGCTTACTCTACCTTCTCTCTGTGTCACTGATAACCATAGAAGCAGCAACTCATGAGGATTTGACAAGACTGCACGGAACATTGATGGCAAATTATAGCAAGGACTTGCGTCCAACGTTTAACCTCTCAAATCCAACAACACTGCATCTTGGTTTCCATCTTTACTCGTTGAAAGAATTCGAAGAAAAAACAGGTAAATTTGCAGTTGTTGGAATGTTTTTCATATTTTGGCATGACTTTCAAATGGAATGGAATCCTGAAGATTTCGGTGGCATTGGTCATACTTTTCTTCCCCAGAGCTCCGTGTGGATACCTGATATCATACTTTTAAATCCTTATGACAAAATTGAGCCTCCTGGCTTCGACAAACAAAAGGTCCGTATCGGTAATACTGGATACGTGATCTGGGCTCCCACTGATGTGTTTGAGGTCTCATGTCCAGCTGATGTTACATTCTATCCGTTTGATCAGCAGAAATGTTCTTTGATTTTCGGCCTTCACTTGGTGACAATGTCAGATGTTTTTATTAAACTGGTGTCAACTGATATTCAAACTGACTACTATTACCCCAACGGAATATGGGAATTAAAAGATACAAGCTGTGGAATTGATCCCGTGCAAAACACACAAACAGTGAAACTGGCGATGGTACTTCAAAGACGTCCAATGTTTCAAGTTATAAACACCATAGTTCCATTCAGTATTTTAGGACTGTTGAACGTCATGGTGTTTCTTCTCCCCGCTGAGTCTGGTGAACGTGTCGGTTTTACAATTACTGTGTTCCTAGCTATTGCTGTGTTCATGAGTATTGTGACGGAGACTCTTCCTGGAACAAGTGAGCCTTCTTTCCCTCGACTGTGTTATCTATTGGCAGCAGAATTCTGTATCAATGCGCTTGTGACGGTTTGTACAATCTTAGTATTAAGATTACATCATAAACCCAAGCATCAAACTGTTCCTTCTTGGCTGCAGTCTATAATATGCATCTGTGTTTGTTCCCACTTCAAGGACAAAATATTAAGTAAACACAAAAACAACAAAGACATCAAAAATCAAAGTATCATTTGCATAGATACTGTTGTGTCCACGATTCAGGAATCAGAAAGAAATCGTGTAGGAAGAGAAAAGGATATGGAACGGATCAACAATAATGCAGGAAATGAAAAAAAAGGAACTCAAGCAAAACGAGAAAATACTTGTGGTAAAACGTCTTGGCAGAGTGTGGCACATGTTCTTGATTTGTTCCTCTTTGTTTTGTTTATAGTTATTTCCGGACTGAACAAACTAGTTGCTTATTTTATATTTACTTAAAATACACATAATGTTCACATTCGTAATTTACTGCTTTGATAAAAAAAACAGCAGGACAATTGTGTTTGAAGCCCTGTACGTGTTTAAGCATTATTTTAGAACAACATAGATACAGTATCCAGGTATCACTCACCTGTCAATTATTCTGTTAATTGTAATTTATTTTTAAAAATGAAGAACTTTAATGTTCCATATTAGTAGCCTTGGTAAGCATGTTAACAACTGAACTAGTGTGGACAGTAGGATTGGAAAGACAGTTGAATTGGTTGTGACCGGATATGACGACAGCTGGATTCGTGGTGACCGGATAGTGAGACAGTTTGGTTAGTAGCCACTAGATAGTGGGACAATCGGGTTAGTGGTGACTAGTTAGTGGAACAATCGGGTTAGTGGTGACTAGTTAGTGGGACAATCGGGTAAGTGGTGACAAGATAAGGAGACAGTTGGATAAGTGATGACTAGATAGTGGGACATTCGGAATCAGAAACACTTACACCATCATCATTAAAACGGTTATATTTCTTATTTTATTCGTTTGTCTATATATTGTATTTTAGCGATATATAGTTTTAAATGTCCATGTGACGGTAAAAATATAAATAAACCAAACACGAAGACTAGTATAATCGGCTAGCTCCCATCATGTGGCTCTTCAGGCGATTTAACTTTATTTGTTACAATCGGGTAAATAAATTTACAAATAACTAGTTGCTTATTTTATGTTTACTTAAAATACACATGGTGTTCACATTCGTAATTTACTAGTAAGTGGGACAATCGGGTAAGTGGTGACAAGATAAGGAGATTCAATTAAATTATTAATTTACTATAAATATGAATGCATGCCTTAATGAAATAAAAGATCTATGATCTATGGTGTTTATAACTTGAAACATTGGACGTCTTTGAAGTACGATCGTCAGTTTCACTGTTTGTGTGTTTTCGACAGGATCAATTCCACAGCGTGTATGTTTTAATTCCCATATTCCGTTACGGTAGTAGTAGTCACTTCCGACTGTCCAAACTATTTTGTAATTATATTTTTGATATATATATAGTGCTTCTATAGATATCACTGACACAGAGAGAAGGTTAAGTCACAAATAAATTTAAATAGCCTGAAGAGACCCAAGATGGGCGAAAGCGCTAGCCAATTATACTAGTCTTCGTGTTTGGTTTATTTATATTGTATTTTATATTTATATAATAAACAGATTAAATATACATGTAATACTTAATATGACTTAACTTTATTCAAGTAGTTTTAATATATTTCCTTTGTTAGAATAAAAATATTGTATATGGTAAAGTACCGACGAAAAACATGTCACTGGGTTATGAATTAATGAATAAATATGTAACTTTATATGTGTTTGTTTGTGCATTACTACAACCACTGAAAATATATGATATATCAAGGATGTATTGATATCCTCAAATTGATTTAAGTGTATAATTTGGTTCGTTAGAGTTAGCGTCATATGTTAATGGTTTTCAGTAGTTAAATCGCGATCAAAGTTTTAGAGTACTAGTACGCTATAAAACACATTTTTGCACACTAGCATGACTCGGACCTCGGCCATAATATTTTGTAAACTCCTTATCAAAAGTGTCAACGATGATATCTCTTAAACCAAAGAGTAGATACATTTGTAAGAGAAACAAAGTACGGATCAATTGATAAAGTTCGGCAAATACTACTAACATAAGTATTGTTAACATTTAGAAGATATTTTGGAAGTGTTTTCGAACATTCACTTTTTCTATTGGTATTTCAGTATGATTTTAATATCTTAACAAATACAACCCCTTATGTTATCTGGATGTGCAAAGAGAAAATGGACTTTAAATCAACTATCTAATCGAATCGTAACATAACAGACATCTTTTGTCAACATTTGGCAGAAAAAAACAGGTTTCTGGATAGAACACGTCATTAAAGGTACTGGGTGAAACAGCGTGTTTTCTCGGGAAAATGTGAAACTCCCGTTCAATACTCGAACTTTTATATATGTGTTAATGTATATTTATATACATACAAATGTATTTAAAAACATGTTTGAGTCCGGTGAAGAGGATCATATAAATCCTGTATCCGAAACTAAACTGTGTAATGTGTAATATGTTATTATAATTTATTTCAAACAACTTTTTTTCATCATAAATGAAATAATGGTTAATATTCATTTAAATTAGCATGACAACAATAGCAATGACGTTTACGGCGGACAGTAAACAAACTACGCCTGTATTGCGTAATGCGGTCTGACAATGTGTCATTGCACTATGTGATGACGTCACCTGTAATGCAAGAATTCATCCTTGCAAGTTCCGGGAAACAACCGGCTTGCTGTATCCATCTACATGTCGTAAAAGGCGACTAATGTGGGCCCCCTACAGAATCGGGGACTTTCTTCTGTGTCTTCTGCTAAGAGGACATTGAAGAAACCACAATTGATCTGATACCATCTGATTGCAACATTTGGTATATTAATATTTTCTTACTACTTTCTAAAAACCTTTTTTCCTAGTTCATTACTTGGCAATACCTTACTTTTTGCCTTAATGTTGAGCATTCGCCCAAGTTGGGTATGCAATGGGTTCTGTCCCCAGACCGGGACAATTACTTAAGTACTTAAAATGGTACATGTAGCTGTTATTCCTTGATTAACGTTCAGTGTTTAGGGTTATCGCAACAACTTGTTTACCCGTTGTCAATATTATGTGAACGGGTGGACTACTGTGATGGGTGCCTCCGGCATGGTATTTCAGTAAGGTAGCTGATCTGTGCTATCGAAAGGGGGCAAATACATCAACATATCCTCTCCCAAGCACACGTATACACACGGATGCACGTTCTTAAATTATCCTAGCTGTTCAAAGGACGTCAAACAAAAGAAACCCAAACCAAACCAATTATGCATTAATACATTTTGTTTCGCCAATGGGTCGGAGCATACAGAATGTAAATATAACCTATACATAGAAAGACAAAATACACTGTAATCACCAAGCAACGGAACAATGGTCAATAGACAGAGCAAGTACACTAGATTGAAATGTAAACATTCTAGGATTGGAGAGGCATGCATTATTATAGTCATATTCAGCAAATTGCTATTCCAATTGACAGAAGTGAAAATCGATTTATACTATTGTATTTCATGACAAATCCTAATAAATATTCAATACCCACCAGCCGTTTTCCGGTTGCGAAGATGAAAGAAGCTCTGCCGCCATTTGTTTTCCTTCTTTTCTTCTTTTTAAGAGCTATCAATGCAGCAACACATACTGACATGATAAGGCTGCATCAAAACTTGACAAAAGATTACAACAAGAACGTGCGACCAACGTTGAATCAGTCGAATCCCACCCAAGTTAACGTCAGTTTTAACCTTATTTCCATAAAGGAATTGGACGAAAAGACCAGCAAATTGTCTATAGTAGGAATGTTTACATTCTCCTGGCACGACTTTCAACTGACATGGGCTGCAAAGGATTTTGGTTACATTTTTACAACGACTCTTCCACAAAACATAGTGTGGAAACCAGAAATCCTACTAGTTAATTCGTATGATGAAGTCGAGCCTCTGGGTTATTCAACGGAGGGATCTACCGGGGAGACTGGAAGTTTACCAGTCTATATGTCCTGTCGATGTGACATTCTATCCTTTTGATATACAGACATGTCTAATAGCATTCAGTGCCTTAAGGTATTCTTCATCAGAGATGTTTTTTGAAAGTGCCAGTGCTAAGATGGATCAGGTTGGGTTTTTCCCAAATGGTTTGTGGGAAGTCAAAAATACGGGTATTGAGATTAACACAAGATCGACACAGACACATGCAATACTGCTAAAATTGGAACTAACACGGCGATCAACATTTCATGTACTTAACACACTTGTACCTATATGTATTATAGGACTTTTGAATGTTTTGGTGTTTCTCCTCCCCGCTAAGTCTAGAGAACGTGTTAGCTTCTCAATCACCGTGCTGTTAGCCATGGCTGTGTTTATGACAATAGTAACCGACAGTCTGCCAGGTAATAGTGATCCGAACGTCCCTCGATTATGTTACTTACTGTCAATTGATCTAGACATCAATGCCTTGGTAACAATTTGTGCAATTCTTGGAATGCGTCTCTACCACAAACCAGACCATCAGGAGGTACCTCAATGGTTAAAGTATCTAGTTTGTGCAGGAATATGGTGAAACTGTCAAAAAGATGGCAACACCGGACAAATGTATGGAACCTAGTACATGGAGAAAAGTTGCAATGTCCTTTGATAATGTTTTCTTCGTCATATTCATTATAGCTTTACTTGCAAAAGACATAGCTGCTATATTCATATATTTGTAATCAGTGCTCATTATATAGTTTGTAGACACCATTTCCTGTCAAAGAAGGTAAGGGGTATGGATAACTTTCTAGTCATTGACAGAAATCTGAAAGGTACGTTATAAATAAGTATGCGATGAAATGGGCGGAGAGGGAACATTGCAGCCATGAGAGGCAGGGCTTAGGTGGCATTGTCAACATGAACGGAACACCGAAACATTGAGTTTTGCAATGTCATTCGATATATTTGACCTCGTGCTGTTTATTGTAGCTTTACTTACATCAAAAATATGCTGCTGTACCCATATCTCTGTAATTGCAAACTGAAAGGAACTTATTTCTGTCGTTTATAACATTATATTTACATTTGCTCTTCATTGCCACTATATAACATTACCAAAGTCAGTTCCGTGTTATGAGACCATAATACTGGTGTAGTGATATCTCCACGGGTCCGACTTACTACAGGATCGCTATTAACCGTTTAAAGTAAGATTGATATAAAATGTTAATTGAAAATATTGATTGATTAAATTATTGAAATTGTATCGTTGTTATTGTGTATATTTCCATGAACTATATATTTTAAGGGGACAGTCACAAAACAACATTTCTTTGAGCAATTCCATGGGCTGTTCTACTTCTTGAACAAACACCACAAAATTCGAATTTAAAAGTGCGTTGTGAACTTAGATATGGACATTGAAAACATGAAAAATGTAAATATAAGCATAAAATAGCATTCTCTTCCGTGTTATGGTCCGATAACACGGAACAGGATTGCAGACAAATAATCATATCGCGCTATGGCGCGTTATTCATTTTGTCTGCAATCCTGTTCCATGTTATAGGACCACAACATAGAACAGAACAATGTGTAATGCTTTAAAAACCTGTATTACGTGAACGTAAATGAAGTGGTTTTTGGTATGAATTGAACGATTTTGCGTCTGTTACCTAGGGCGTGTTTACGTTTAAAGGGAGGAACATTTGTTGATTCACAAAGAAGGTAGCAAGATATTTCTTTGAACACAATATTGTATGTATCGATGTGATCTTTTGAAAAATGCGTAAAGGTTACTTCGAGTACAAAATAGCATAAGACAAGCTCGGACTCATGTAATGTATTCACTTGGCATTGATGCATCACGCATCACTTTTATTGAAGATCGGTGTTGATCAGAAGTAAGATATAATTTGATCGGTAATTGGTGAGTATTTCAATAAATCAACCAGTATTTCAATAATTGTGTTAAAAAATATCTCGGCCTGAAGATAGAACTCATGATTTTGTTGGCTTATGTTCCACGTCATGGCCAAAAGCGAATCACAAGTACATATTATAGTATATATATTTGATTTTGAGAAGCTACACTCCTCCGTATACATTCCTCCTCCGTTGTATGTGTGTTTTGAATACTCATACCGCGTTATTGTCGTTTTTCTTCTCTATTTATAGTTATTTTGGCGGGCATAATATTTGGCGTTTTGACCAAAAAAATGAAAGTTAAAATTTGGCGATTTTTAATTTGGCGATT
>JAUMHH010014429.1:0-10965 GCA_032359455.1 Chlamys rubida
GGACTAAAATACAACTACAGGCAGAATATCAGTGTTTGATTCATAAGAACCTCTTAAAAGATTTAAACATATGATGCAAGGGACCCTGAATGTCGAACAAGGACATTAGGATGAACAGAGTTTATAGTCTTCCAACCAAGCATGCTTCTAGCAAAATAGCAAAAAAGATTTTAGTTCTTCAAAAGAAGTTGTCTGAATTTTTTGACATATTTGACCCCTGTGACCTTGAAAGTAGGTCAAGGTCATTTTCGTTCACAAACTTTGTCTGGCTCCTACCAACAAAGCTTTCAGCCAAATATGACGACTCTAGGCTTGTCCGTTCTTCAGAAGAAGTTGTTTAAAGGAAAAGTTGACGGACGGACGGACGGACGACGCACCATGACATAAGCTCACTTGCCCTTCGGGCAGGTGAGCTAAAAAGAAATTAGGCACAGTATGTGATGTAAATTAACAATACCAGTAGAGTACCTGTTTATTTATATACTGCAGTAGGTAATTTTCGCAGGGAATTTAATTTCGCTGTATTTGTTGTCACAAAAGTGCGGTACATTGATTCACCACAAAAAACACTGCTAGCAGTTTCAAAATGATCCTTACATAAATTCCTTAGACTAAGCTTATGTTTATCTAGGGAAAGCTTCATTAAAGTGAAAGAAACATCTACTTTACAGTAATAAACCCAAGTACCAGCACATACTCTCCAGTTCAGAATAGGGAGGTGTGCATATAAAATGACAATTAAATAGCATCTGTTGGTGATTTCCTGAACTGCAATAGACTCGGTGGGCTTATTACCAGGCATGGGCTTATTACCAGCCAGGCATGGGCTTATTACCAGGCATGGGCTTATTACTGAATAAATACAACAAGTCAAGCAGCTTTTCCTCAACATCATCAATGGTTTCCTATGAAATATCTACAGTAAAGGAGTTTCCTTAAGTTGGGAAACAGTTGTGAAACCTTTTGTGAGCCTGTAGTAACACATGTATTTGTATTCCTCAAATTTCATCCGAGATGAGATCCTGTGATGTTCCCTTGGATCAAACACAACTTTACGTAACAAAGGAATATAGTAAAGCCTTATGTGCGAGGGATACAGACAAGACAATGGATAACGGGGATGGTTTTATAGGCGAAGTGACTGGACATCACTCTAGAGTCCGTACGTAATGGTGGCATCGTTCATTGATCGATAGCGATTCGAGAGACAAACTACACATAAAAGGAGTTTTATTTCTTCACATGTCAGTAGTTTATATGAAACTGAGATTCTTGCAAATCAATAACAAAACTCGAGCAATGCTTCCATATTTTGTAACAGTTCCATGTTTTACTTGTGACAAAAATTCCTGTTCTGTTGCAACCTTGGTAGAGAACTCCCTAACGACACACTGATATTCCATAACAACGATACTCAATCTAAGATACGAGTTTTCTTGAAAGCTGTTGTGTAAACTAGATTTTGAATTCATACCCTGACGGCTAATGAAATACATTCGGTCCTTAGTGGGGTATTAATTCTGGGTTTGTTCCAATATTTCAGTATTCATAGCATCGGATTCCTGGCGTATGACTTGTGTTTACATACTGGTGTCGTTTTATTGGACCCAATTACAGCACCAATTACATCAAACCATGGTCACAGTTAAATCAATCGCAAACCGACAGGAATCAGAGATCGCTTACAGCAAATGGGAATGTAGACTGATATCAAATTGAGTATTATTCACAATGATTTCGGAATGTGGAACCATTAAACACGGGACTCCTTTATCTCCATTCAAAATGTCAACACAGGTCAAAATAACATTATTATAGCACCAATCAACTGAAAAAATGTTCAAAAAAAGAAAAGATTAAAGTAAAGGCAATCCTGCATGGTCAGATTTCCAATGGATTCTTGGAACTTGTGAAAGTACATGTATCAAGCCAAAGTGATGCTGACCTTGACCTACTAAACATGGGTAATGTGTGTGAAAAAAGGTTTTCAAAGGATAGGCAAAACTATTACATTGGACTAGCTATGATCATCAAAAATGCCTTTTAAGAACCGAAATGGTGACATTTGAATATTTAACCCCAAAATGTTTAGGATTCTTTGCCCTCACGTGGGAAATGTGTTGCTAAAATTTTAAGGGTAAAAGTGTGCAAGCTACAGTCCCAAATCCTTTTTAAGGTACTGAGTGACTTTGACCTTTGACCTTTTAACATTTCCATTAATATCTTTCTAGAAAGTGTCTCTGAATGGAATCTTCAGTAAAAGCCCTGATATATATATGTAGTAAGGAAAAAATTCTTTAAATCACAGTGATACCAGCTTGTATACATATTGAACAAAATCTTGTTACAAATCCAATTACAATTTTTTAAGTTTAATTAATTTTTACATTGTCCCTTATTAAATGAATAGAAATTGCATAAAATTTCACTCAATATAACTAGTGTTCAATTACGATTTTTATAATCAAAATTTCCTGCTACATCTGCAATTATTTCAAGTTGAATAAACTAAAAATGGCAAACTAATTGGAGAAAAACTTTATCGAAGAAGAAAGCTGTAATACACGTACACTTACACGACCCAGTATTTTAATGAGAGCACGACAACGCTGCCTCGTTAAGTACAGTGAGGTCTGATTTTCAGGAAACATATGTATCCTTAATGGAAATGTTACATGTTAAGGATCCTTGCATCACTGCCAAAAACTTAATTTTGCATTGAAAACTTGATTTTCCCCGGATGACAATAGATTAATTAAACATTTCTGAAAAGAAAAACATACTTTACGGGACTAATGAAAAATAATACAGATGTAATAAACAACAATAGTCATTAACATTGTTGGAATCCTAGACCTGAGATTGTTCTACTATCGCTCTAACCTACTGAGCTACCTGGTCAATGGAAGTGTCTTGGCCCAACTGTTCTACAGTCTCCTCCCAAACGAAATTAAGTGGATGTTACTTCTTATACGAAAACCCCCCAGACAGCAATGGGACTGGGATCCTTAAAACTAGAATACAGACAGCAATGGGACAGGGATCCTTAAAACTAGAATACAGACAGCAATGGGACAGGGATCCTTAAAACTAGAATACAATTACCAAGTAGACATTGTACTGTCAAGTTGGATTTTTATTATTTTTCTTTTAAAGAAATTTAAGGGTGGAATGGGAAGTAACAAATGAAACGAGGGTTGAGGACTTTACAACCTTGACCATAAAATTTTCTTTACTGATGTTATTGGTTGGACAAAGTCGAAATTGTAACAAGAAGTACGAAAAAGATAAATTACTGGTTCTGTCTGGGCCTTTAACCCAGGTCCTTAATAGGATGACCGACTCTCCCAATTTCCTGATTTTATTGGTCTACTCTTCTTACCAAAAGATGGACAAATGGTTTTGTCAATATTCGACCTCTAGAATTATTAAGTATGGCATCCTCACTACGGCAGATTGTGCTTCATCAGCCGACATTTCTGATCTTTGTTACAGGATGAAACTGGTGTGTGTGACGATTGATGGACCTTATAGATCGCATTTCCTCCATGAACCGGACTGGATTACTACACCGATACATTTATATAACATACAAACAGGCCTTAAACATCCCTATCTCAACCAAAGTGGACAAATATTTGTAATTCTATACAGTATATCGTCATTCTAGTGAAGGGCAGCTGATGTATATAGATTCTACATATTGGCTAACTGGCGTTTCATAGTACTGGCATTTCACAGTTACATAAAGTATTTCATATGCACTGTATCTGTATATATTGGGCTAGACACATTCAGAATCTGATGGCAGAGTTATCTCCCTTATTTTTTTTTTAATCATTTGGATTTAAATTTTGCCAAAACCTCATTCATGTGTAGATTTTAAACGTAGCATCAATAAATTAAACAAGTCAAATACATGCAATTCAAAAAGAAAAATAGTCACGGATGTGTCAACATTGGAACTCTTATGGAAAAGAAATGTGTATTACATTAAGATACTGTACATCCTTAAATAGGTTTTTATTTCATAAGACATTTATAAAAGCTGTCTTATTTGCAGCAATGTGACACTGGACCATCCTCAATATCACTAAGAATTAAGAGAAACACAACAGCACTACAATTGTTATATAACTTTGATTAATCTTATGATAACACTGGATTACACAATAGATTTTGTGTTCCCCCCAAGGCAGCCAACAGATATGAAAACACTATAATTTTTCGCACACATCGACAAATAATGATTTTTCATCACAATGACTATCCATAATTCTGATCGTTCTCCTTGGGTTTTCTATAAGATCTCCTAACAGCCACATTGGGATGATATGATATGAGCAAATCTCTATTCCAATATGATGAGACTTAGAAAAGGAGGGTCCGAATGTAGCAGAACTGTACTGGGCTGATAGTCAGCAACCAGGTAGTGTTGGGCAAAATGTATAGTTTGTATTTGCGTGGGGCATTGGAATTGGCATATTGTAGTTAACTCATTCACCCCAGGAATTTCAAAATGGACTATTCCAACCTTTGAATTGGAAGAGTTCAAATGTGTCTTCAGGGGTGAATGAGTTAAGAACGTTATATAGTAGAAGGTGATTCACATAGTAATTTGACATGATAAGCATTGAACTTGATAAAAAATTGTCATTTAGAGCACATTAAATAAATATGAATTATGAACAAAAATACATTAAAATTGTGTTGACCCTGCAGTATGAATGACAGGCCAGAATAATGATAAATATGAATCTTGTTGTCTAGACACTAGAAAACGTGCAAGGATAGCTAACTATAGAAATTCAAAATTGATGTCTACAATTGGATGGTTTTGTGTAGGTATTGATCAGTACCGTGAGCTGTCAGGATCGGTCAGAGCACTCGGCTTGAGTAACTTGCAGTGGTCACTCCGAATGACATCTCATATAAAGAAAGTATTATGTACTATAAATGGGATAGTCCGAGATTGGCTTGACCAAACCTATAATCTTCTGGAGCCGTACACATCCTGAACAATCCATCATCAAGTACATTATCACAGTTAAAACTCGGTAATCTGTCTTGCTGCGTCGTTACGCCTCAGAAATAGGATTTACATCGGACAATTTCTAGCCGCATTAACCCTTTTTTGGGTCCAATTTGATACAAACAGTAGTATATAACACCTTGACCTACTAACACAGAATAAGAAACATTTATGCCTGCAGATTTCACAATATAATGCTTAATCTCCAATTTCATTGTGTCTGACTATTACAATGGCAATCGTGTGTTTCAGATGGAGCAAATATAGACAAATAAGTATGATGTTTGTTTTGTATGGAGTTTTGTTTCCTTTCCTAAGATTGTATGAAGACTGTACATGTGTCACAGATTAAAAGGGACAAATCATAATTTTGATTCAAACTCCAGAAATGTTCAGCCCCAGCAGCAAAAGCATATTCATAGACAAGACTTTAACACATTCACCCCTGAAGACACATTTAAACTCTTCCAATTCAAAGGTTGGAATAGTTCATTATGAAATTTCAGGGGTGTATGAGTTAACATTCAGGAGGATTCCGTCTGTGTTTTGGTTCACCCTTACTACACTTGACACGAATATTAAAAAGTAGCAAAACTTTTCTACAAAAAAACATAAATGGTTTGTTCTTATTTTGCCTTTCACAGCATCAGCAATTTCAATGAAAAAGCAATTTCAAATTATTTCTTCTTCACATAACAGTAAATTTCATGCCATTCTACTTGATGTGAGGGATATAAATTGTACAGTAAATTTATTTTCTATAACTTCAGTAAGGCTCATACACAATACACTAATGTGATTTTATTTTACAAAGTTTATTCACATTTGTTTTCCAGCTGTACAAACTTTGAAATAAATTTTGACGTAACCCTTGCACAATTTCCTATGTATATACATAGACTAAAACAGTAAAATGTCCCAATAGGACAATAAATATCTCTGAAAGCTTTTTAAATTCCAAATAATGCATTTGAGAAATTCACAGAAATTTAATGCATTAAATTCTTAGCTGTACCAGACCAAACGTTTATATATCTAAAAGGATAAGAAAATAACGGGACAGAAGTGGGAGCGCTATCTGTCTGTATCATCCCCGTAAACAACAAACGCCTCCACTGATATTTGAGATATCATGAGCGGAAGCACTTACGACCCCGTATTTGCATCCCATTGGCATATGACATAGGGAACATTTCCCAGTGGTACGACATAGGAGCTTTGCCCAGAGGTGATACTGGGAATTATTATGGAATGGAATGACGGCATGGTACTTGTGAAGAAAGAAATATTATGGGATGGAAGCATTTTCAGAAACTATTATGGGATAGCTATATGATCCTGACATTCTGAGACAAACTATCATGGGATAGCTGTATGATCCTGACATTCTGAGACAAACTATTATGGGATAGCTGTATGATCCTGACATTCTGAGAAGTACTACGGGAAAGCTGCATGATCCTCGTGTACCTACAAGTATTATTGGATAGCTCTTCATAAACCGAGAACTATTATGGGATGGCTACATGGTCTAGGAACTATTAGTGGTAGACAGCCCAATTACGACTACAAGTAAAGTTCTAATGCACTACAGACTAGATTCTTCTCGTCTGAACTGCAGTAGATCTAGATTCACTTGTTCCAGTTAACGTAAATATCTCAATTATATTGAGATTACACCCAGAAGTTTGAGAACATCCAAAATCTTGACTTTTACTTGCAGGACTGCAGTAATGAGTGGACGTAAATGAGCACACAAACAAAGGCAATGCCTTGTGGAACTTGGCAACTGGCAGAAGACGTTAACTCATTCACCCCTGAAAGGTTGGAATGGTTCATTATGAAATTTCAGGGGTGAATAAGTTAAATACACCCTTGAAGAACCAAACTTTTACCGGTTATTGAACCCAGCCATCGGCAAGGAAGTTAAGTACATTAACAAAGTTCAGTGTCCAACGATCCAATGACAGCACAATTAATTTCGGCTGAAAATGTTTTGCTTTGCCCATCTTTTTTTTTACCATTCTATTAATCAAACTGGTATTTCTGCAAATTGACAAGGAAACGTAAGTTCACAGTCACAAAATGTTGTCAATTTTTTTTACAATTTGCATACCAACCAAGAGCACCTAAACTTAGACAGACAAGTGCTAATTAAGTTTCAATTCAATATAAAGGTGGATTTTCTCCACACAGTAAATTGCAATTGGATTTTGTGTATCCAGTATGCAGCAGACACACTCTGTTGTCAATGCTGATAAAAAGTTAAGAACCATTGCCTATTTTTTATAAAAATATGTCTAATCCCTGGGTAAGTCCCAGCTTAAAGCAATGTACTTACTTACTACCAGGTTTGCTGACCGGGCAATAAATGAAAAACATGACTAGAAACATCTTTCCAGTTGGCCTTAGAGATGTTTCCATTGAGGATTTTTCAAACCTGTTGATGGTACTCAACTTGCAATTTCAGGTTCACAAAATAATCTTATTTTTTTTTATTTTGCTGTAACAAAAATGTACTGTACTCAATTAAGTGGAGAAGAGATAATAAAGGACAAAACTCCCCAAATTGACGAAAACTGCCACTACTCACTTCGGTATTAAAACATATTTGATCAAGAACTGGGTCAATTGACTTTAAGCCATAGAACATAATTGGTTTTCCTGGGAAATAAAAACTTGAAGATATTTGACATTGCATAAAACTGTTGTGCCACCAGGAGTGGCGCGCCAATTACTCATAGTATCGACATTCTGCGACACTGTTTTAAACCCTGTTGTGAATTTGACCGTATTTCTAACCTAGGCGGCATTGGTTGCGAGAATTTTTTCTTATACATCATCACACGTCCATATTAATAGCCACAGGCAAATGACAGATCAATATCGTCACAGTAGTCATATAAGTTTAGATCTGTAAAAGTAATTATCCTTTTATCATTGGTTAGGTACACACAACACACCTAGCCAACACTCCATTGACAGGAGGAGATAGATTGTATGAGAGAGGGAGTGACGGAAAGACAGAATTATTTATGGACAGATCGGAGAAAGAGGGTCTAATGTCAAGGAATAAGGTTCACAGACAGGAATATATGGAAGGTAATATGAAAATAGTTTTAAGTAGAGGCAGATACAAGTAAAACAAGTGAATGAGATGGAACAGGATTGAGAAGTAGGGAGAGAGAAAGGGCAAAGATAGCATAAACTTATAAACTTTATTTATTTATTTTACAACATTTATGAAACAAGTTATATTTTAGCACTCAGGAGGTCTTAATGCTGGAGGAAACTGGAGTACCCGCAGAAAACCTACCTAGTTGGGTAGGTGACCCAGGGAATCGAACCCCGGCTGTCTTGGTGAGTGTAGTGCCCTATCCATTGGCAACCCAACCACTCTTAAGCAACCTAAGTATATAATGACAGAGGACACAGAAAGCCGAAAGTGACAGAATATCAGAGGGGAATTCGGAGGGACACTTAGATTGAAAGGAACGGAGATAGAAAGTGAGGGAAAGAGAGGTTGTGCACGACAGGGGGATAGAGCCGGAGAGATGTAGGACAAAATAGGATAGGAAACAGAAAGGGAGTCATGAATAGGAGAACTGGCGAGCTAGAAGAGAAAATTGACTGGGATTGGGGAAATGACAATCTAAAAGGGAAGTAAGTGTAGCGGAAACGTAAGGATAGAGAAAGAAACAGAAGAACAGACAACTTTCCTTCACCAACAGATTTGTTAGAAATTCTCACTATAAAATAAAGGCCAAGAAGTGTTTTGTAGCACTATCTGATTATATGTGCCAATAAACCTCTTTATGGTTCTGCCTATTTATTGATCTAACCTAGTTTTAATGTAAGTATTGTTGGTTCCTAAGGTTTCAACCCTACTGCACCCATGAAAATCCCATTGATGCTTTGGAAAGTTTAAAAATAGAACTGGTTCATTAACAAGAATATGGTGCATGACCCACGTAAGTAACAACCCAGTACGTCTTCCGTCAGACACAAGCTCGTTATTTCCTATGTGGCTGTGAGCTTCTTAGGTGTGAGACTCGCAGGATTAGTCGGTCATTAGACCAACTCCATCGTCAGGCACGCACAGTGACATTTCTGTATAAATGGATTAGAGTTCCTACTTTACTACTGGTATGGTGCTATAGCTAGACTAAATTTTTTAATTTTTTTTTCATGGAACATTTCTTATTCTACAATTAAGTATTGTATTTCTATTACAGTAGAATGTTTTGTACTAATTGTTAATCTGAAAAGCTAAACAACAAACAACATTTCTCATGATAATACAAAATGTTGATTTTTTGCAATAAGTGATTTTTGCAATGATAAAAGGCAACAGCACAAACATACAATCTGCCTTGCTGTGATATTCTGATCTTGCCCAACTTGACCTTATTTTTTTACCTCATTTTTCGTGCCATTACATTCTGCTAGGGCCTTGTGAGCCTTATAATATAGACCTAGCCTGTAGGTGACATTACAACATATTGCTGTGATCTTTTGGTCTCAGTCCTAAGTTTTTAATTTTCTGACCTATTTGTCACACCATTAGATTCTGTCTAGGCAGTAAAAGTGTAGACCCAGCCTGTAGCGGACTTGACACTATCTTGCTGTGATATTATGATCCATGCTCTACATTAAATCAGTAATCTAACCTAACCTTCATGCCATTTTTTTACCAACGCCTTCCCAGCCTGTAGCAGACTTGACACCATCTTGCAGTGATCTTATGGTCTTTTTATTACCTTAGTTATAACTTGACCTTATTTTCTGACCTTACTTTGAATTTCATTAAATTTGGCCAAAACCTTCCCAACCTGTAGCTGATCTGACACCATCTTGCAGCAATATTTCGGTCTTTTAATGCCCTTCGTTATATTTTCGCCTTATTTCCTGACCTTACTCTAAATTACATTAAATTTTACCTAGACCTGAAGAACGTAGACCAAGCCTGTAGCTGACCTGACACCACCGATCATGACAGTATCTTAATGAACTCTCCTGTGTGACATTGATGACAGTTACAGTTCTGCAAATGACAACGGAGACACTTAAGCAACACTGTGAAATCATGCAAATTCTTACCCTCGGGATTAGTCTTCGTTTTAATTTTTGGATCAAAAATGACGAAGTCTGGCCTGAGTTTACTGGCACGCTTGCCTTTCAGGAGCGGGATGAGACCGCCAAGGTACTCTAGGTACAGAGTATAATGGCCACCAGATGTCTCTTCACCGTGACGCACCATCGTACAGAACAGGCGCTCGTTCCCAGGAGGAGTGGATGTAACAAATTCCCGTAACTTGAACGGATCTGGTACATAACTCTGAAACAACAACAGATGAATTTTGATATTTATCAGGCAAAATTACGCAATTCTGTGTTTTTATTAGTACTGATATTGGTAAAAGAAAAATATAAAATTTTACAAACACGGCATATAATTAGGTTATTCAAACAAACATAATAGAATTTCTTGAGCAGACAAACTGGTTGATATCACAGAAAAATTGATTATCATATTTATGTTACTTTTTTCAGCATGAGTATATAAAAACCGCTTATAGACTGCTGTAGAGGAAAGACAAATTTTGTCCTCATAGACAATTAGACCATATATATGCAAGCTTGTACTGGATACATGGAAAACAGTCTAAAAGGGTATCAATTGAACCTAAACCTAGTTTACTGTACAACTAAGTGTTCTCTGGACAATTAAGACTGATATCCCCTAGTATACCACAGCGGATAATAACCTAGTTTACTGTACAAAATGGGCGGATTGGTCGAGTGGTTAACACTCCGGCCTTCCATGCAGGCAGACGGGGTTCGATCCCCGAAGTGGTCGTACGCATGGATATTCAGAGAAAGTGTTTTTCTCCTGCCCACACAACTCCAACAACCCAGGTGGAGTATAAATT
>JAUMHH010014451.1:3658-46674 GCA_032359455.1 Chlamys rubida
TGTAACTAGCCAATCAAAACAAGATCTTTTATCATTTACCAATAAGAATTTCTTTACCAGCATCAACATTATCAATGATCTTGCCACAGTTGCAAAAATTGTAAATTATATCTCTTTTTTCAAAACAATCACTTTAACACTGATAACAAAATCAGAAATATCAAGCTCAGAAAAAAATGCAATCTTCATAGCAATGTTTTACGAAACCATGGTCAAGTGGTTCATCATAAAAGCAACATTCTGTATGTATATGTCTCAACCTTGTTATCAATATTGCTTATATAACCAGACAGAAGAACGTGTGATTTCAATGTGATTGCTATTATACAACATACAACATGATATAGTAAGGTCAACAAGTGTACAATAACGGGACAATTACGATATGTATCGACATCAACACATTTAAAATTAAAAGGAACGTCTTCAATTCAAACGAAACACACAAATCAATATAGACACATTTAAAATCAATTAAAATCAAGATAACTGATCATTAAAAACAGATTAAAACTTTATAAAATCAAATTATTATAATAAACAAGACATCAAACTGAACATAAAATCAACACAAATAAATAACATAAGATATTAATAATCAATAAAACATCAGCCATTCAACAAAATCCAAACAGCAAGTGTCAAGAAAATAAGTCAGACTTTAAGAGAACAAAAATAAACGCATTCACAATTCACACATGCTTAGATTTGAAACAACAGTTGAAGCAAATAAAACTCATTAATTGCTCCGACAAATCAATTTTATCTTGTTAATTGAATTGTAAGAATTATTTGCCTGTTCAAATATGGAAAATAATTTGCATGATTTTAACAAATCCTTACCAAAAACAAGTGTAAAGAGCAAAGCAATTTTTTCATAAATCACAGCATCAATCTCATCGTTCTCCGACACACTCGCTTTCTCTCTCACCCTTCCTCTCTTATGCTTTAGATGACAATTATAAACTGGCAGTTATACTAGCGCAAAGGTTTTAGTTATAAGCAGAAATCAAAAAGAAAAATATACAAAATACAACACTTTTATAATCAATTATACAGAAGGGGCATTGTAAATGAATGTTGGGAACTAGTCATTGTCTGGAGGTAAAGAACACCAAACTTATGTACACAGAAGTGCCAAGTTACTTGCATGCTGTAATTCAGCCCAGTTCTGATATGAACAACTACATGAATCATTGAATTGTTACTAAGCTGTGTGATAAGGAATGAACTGTGCATTGAAAAAAAGCAAAATCATAGGACATGAAAATAAAGAAAAGGTGTTGTGCAAAAGAACAGTTTATCTATCAAAACTTGTTTACACAGTGAATTTGAAATGATCTAGAATCTAAATAATTTTCAATTTAATATAGCAGCTAAAAAATCACATTCGAAATCAGACAAGTGTTAACAGCATTTAGACTTATAGAGTAAATTAAGAGTATATTATAATTAAAATTTGTGAGTGAATGATTATAAAATTTCCAGTACATTATTTCATTGTAGAATAAGGTAGACTTGTTTAGGAAAAGCAGATTTTTTTTTCTTATTTTTCTTTTTTGATAAAGAAAAATGCCAAGACTTGACAAATATATAGCATTCACATACAAATGAGAACCAGTAGAACAGTTCCTGTGCAAGGAAGTAAAGAATTATACGGAAGTCACCTACACAACATCAAAGGGAACAGTGCTATTAAGACCCCAACAACTTCATAGCATACATAATGACCATGTACTCAAGTCTAGGGTGTCGAAAACCAGCACAGAAGTTCTACCAACACAACAGTCAAGAGGGATGCTCCACTACACAGTGACTAGGTATATCCGACTAATGAGTTATACAGTATATATAGGTTGTTGTAAGATGTACAAAGAAAGGTAGTAGCTAATATATGGATGAATATAAATATCAGAATGCGAAATGAAGAAAAAAATATAAGCAACAACTTTTAGATACAAAAGAAGTTCCACTACAAATGTACAATATATATATCTACCTGGGTTGTTGCTAGCAGCAGCCGCAGCTGCTGCTATTAGCAATTGCTGGACGCCGAGAGAATTAGAACCTGCAGAACAAGGCACCCACAGGTAAGTTATAGTTCCCGGGAACATGTCTATCAATCAACATGTATCACTACTAAAACACTTATTTCTCAAAGAACAATTCAGTTATCAATGTCCATTGTCTTTTTGATACATCTACATTATAATAGAACATTGAATATGTTTAAACAAAATAATATTAAGAAATTATCAACCATTACAAGAAATCAATTAACAAGTTAATGAAACACAAACTGAACTACTTAACTTTTCAACAATGATTAAATTACAAAAAGATTCCTGACTTATGACTAAGCTTTGGCTTATTAAGTTTTTCATGTAAGGAAGACATCATAATCATCAATTTATCACATATTTTTGTCACTAACGATAAACCATTGAATGTATCACAAACATGAATCATACAATTATTGTGCCACAAGGCCAACAATTTCACTGTCTACTTTGGAAACTGGAGGGTTTTCTGCGATTGAAGCATCAACTGATCTCCCAGAAACGGGTCGCTATTCTCCGCCTACTTGATTGAAACAAGATCCCAAAACCCATTTATTTTTAAAACAGATTTTTTTTTCTTTTGCATGGAGGTCCTTTATGGGTTTTTTCATATCTCATGTGGCTTTCTCTGCTTCAAACACTTGTTCTGTTATTGCCAAAAAAATAATGGTAAAATATTTCTTTCAGAGATATTTGCCATCAATTAAAATTACTTTTGGTCATATATATTAAAATTTTTACTTTTGTATCTTAATCTTTAGCATGCTGGTATTTTAAAGCAAATTGGACAATAAGGAAGGGAATGAGGTGTGTGATGGTAGGTACGAGAAGGAGAAGCAAATCAGCAATTTCCCACGAAAAGAACAGTTCATTTTTATTGAATGACTTTAAACTAGTTTGAACACACCAGTTTCCAAAGGTCATTGCTATATATGTTAAACACTTTATCAGCTACTCCTATTAAGAGATAAATGCCAAAAGAAAAGTCTAATTTAACAGAAGTAAAGATTTTAAATTAAAATTAAACGTTGCATTAGAAATAGAGAGAGTTTTGTTCATGCTTGACATGTGAGAGTATAAGGTGATGAGTTCTACAACAGAAGTACCGTACCGTTATCATTTTGGTTTATCCTCCCTATGGGAAAAGGAAAACACTCATATCAACACCACAGTTTAAATCATGTAATCAAAGACCACCCCATCCAAATGGATGAAATGACTCTCACTTAAAGTAACAATTCATATTAATGAACGGAGTGAAATCAAAGTTTTGATCGTTATCATGTATAAAGACCTTCATAAAAAGCCGCAGCCTAGTAGTTCATGCGACTTTATATCATATTAACTTAGGAGAAAATCCAAATTGTATTACACTGCACTCACACAATACTTTCTGAATCATTAGAACACGTTACAAGTCAAGGTAGAACACATCTGTACACATGATATTGTTCTAAACAGCAAGTTCAAGTGCCGTCATTATTGTCCAACAAAGGTTAAAGTTCTGGCCTTCTTACTATCATGTGAGGGTAGATGTGTTTTACCTTATAAGTGATGTTAAATACAGCAGCCATTTAAACACTGCCAACTTTAACATTTTTTTCCAATTATGGATTATAAACAGAAAGTCTCCAAAGCAGCATGTGGACTAGTGATTTCACTTCGGGTATTTTATATTTTCAAAACACAATTCACTCATGAATACCACGACAACAGACAGCAGCATGTTAGAATTTCAAAGGAATAGTTTCAAACATATAATACCTCTACAATACAACACACCATTACCAGTTTATTGTGAAGTTTTGGGGGCAATATTGCTATACTTTGGCCCGACATCAAAGCGTTATCAAGCTTTAACCCTTTCACCCCTACGTAACTTTAGTCGACTCTACCATGCATTGATCTGGCCGAGTCCATTATGGTCTACAGTGGTGAAAGGGTTAAGTTTGCACTGATGTATACTTTTTTATTGTTGATAGGAAAGGTTGCTGGCATGTTGTGGTTTATCATGCTCAGTACTTCCTCGTCCCTTCCCCACCCACATTCTATACTGCCAAATCCATACCGACTACATTCAACTTCACTTGCAGTGTAATACATACAACTAATTTATAGCATGCTTCAAACATTTGAATGATAAACAAAATATTTTTATTACATGCTAAGCCCTAATTTGTATCAGTGTATTCATAATCTGGCCAATATTAAAATTCTGTACTGTCTTAAGTGAATTGGTAAGCTACCCTTTGCCAACTAATTCCCGCAGGACGAGAATTTCCAAATATAGCTGAACTCAGCTTTACACAAATTGAACATAATTGAAACCTAGAAGATTCTTTCCTATTAACATTTATATACGGAGGCATAATACACATCATCTTTCATCATATCCCTTGAAACCCCAGGCATGGATGTAAAGGTCAGGACAGTCCCCATCAAACCTTTCAGTTCCAATTTCTTCACTCGTAAAACACTTTGAAGTATAACGCCAAACATTTTCATTATGACCTATCAAAGTTATAATTCTGATAGATTTGTACACGTAATGAAAATTAATCTGGTGGAGCCATTACTGTACATCAGAATATTCTAGACTCTCCACCACGCTGCTGGTGTAAGTAATGATGAATCACACACTGCTCAGACTTCCCACACAAGCCAGCACTTGTTTACATCACAAAACTTCAAGTATTTGCCCCTCTTTCTAGCAGACTAGTACTTCAAAATGTAATAAAACCTGATTAAAATCAAGCAATTATTAAAAACTTCATGTAAAATATTAAACATGTAAACACGAAATCCAACAGACACACACTCATCCCTTGCTATTTGTTAACTCAGATGCAATCACATCCAAATTTTAACATTAAAATGTTTTCCTATGTAAATATTACGACATTGGAATATACATAGTTTTCAACGCCACTTTTTGGTTTTCGAATCAAGACAAAAAGTTGCAGTGGCAATAAGGATATTATTTAAACTGCAACAATTTATGCAAAGACATTTAATCAGAAGGTACATCATGCTCATTAATGAGAAACAAATAGGATGCCTTAAAATCTCATCCAAAAACACTGCAATTTGACTTAAAACTCCTGGTAGGAAACAGGTTTCAAAATTTCACAAAAACTGTCTGAATGTTAAAACCTCAGCTGTGATGCATCACACAACTTAATAGCCAGATGATATTATGGCAGCTATCAATCCCAACACCTACCCATATTGTTCATGTTCTGTAGCATCCCCATGTTTCCCATGTTCCCCATGTTTCCCATGTTTCCCCCGGCGGCAGCAGCTTGTTGCAGCAGCTGAAACAGTAGATTATGGACCAAGGTAAACAAATATGAAGCAATTAATACAAATAATCACACACAAAAAAACGCCATGAAAACTTCATTAAGTAAGCGTCACACTCTAATTATCATTCATTAACTTTAACTACACAATCATTTGTAACTGTAGAGGTTTCAGGTTTAATGGTTTTAGACTAGTTATTTTTAACATGTTTTCAATGTGCTTTTAATAACATTGGTTTAATCAAGAAAGTTGTAAAATATTGAAATGATTCGGAGACTGATCAGCACAGAGTAAAAGACTTAACCCTTTCACCACTGTGGACCATAATGTACTCATCCATATCAATGCATGGTAGAGTCTACTAAAGTTACATAGGGGTGAAAGGGTTAACAGCCCTTCTCTAGGTCTGTTGGCAAAGCTGTATGAATTGAAGGAACATCCAAATTGATGTTGCAATATTGTTGTGGTATAATGAATCAGTGCCACCGACTCAAGTACCTGTCCATACGTGTGCCATGTGATTCCAAGACACCTTCTACAGGGCACCAATTCAATAGTGTTTGTGTAGTCACAACCGAAAACATGTACACAGGGCAGAGTTAACCCTTTCACCCCTGCAGACCATAATGGACTCCTCCTGATCAATGCACAGTAGAGTCTACTAAAGCTACACAGGGGCCTTTTACATCCTCACAAATAGATACTGATACTTCCTTTTCAATTTCAATGTCCAATAAATATTATGGATAAAAGTGTACAAATTTCTATCATTTCCTAGTTTTGCTAGAGGTACTTGTCTGACAGTGTCATCTTTCAGTATCAAGCTGCACCTGAGCTACACAAATTAGGAGGAGGTGTGGTAATATATACTGACTGATGTTCCCTGGCCCATTAATTCAAAATATATCATACTAATGTACAGTGCTTGTCTTTCACTGGTAATGATAGGGAGGGGGCACAGATACAGACCAGAAATTCATAACACATTCCCTACAAGAGGTTTAGAGAAGGCATCACTTATATACAACTGTCCCACATAAAAGCACACCGAGGATTGCAGTGTATATTAGCAATCCATCAAAGAAATTCGTAATTAATTGATAATTTATTACTTTTGTTTAAATGTTGTTTGTTGATGGCTATTACACAGAATATGATATATTGTTTAATTATCATGGTTATTTAAGTGACATGTTCAATTTTTCCACAGTGGATCACCTAACTATACTTTTTGCCCTCATCAATTCCCCATTACATATAATGGGATGAATGGTTGACATTCTACACTGGGAAGACATATGATATCACTAACGGATTCAAATAAAAACATGCTTTTCTAGTAATAACCAACTCTTGACACCAAAGAAACAACAAAGAACCTTGGAAAATTACACATTAAACTCCAGCACTTGAACACCCTTGTTTTACCATGGCGATGCTAATACATTCAACCACAGCAATGTCCCTACAAAATATCCTTACATTGTACATTGTTGATCCTGACGCACCCAACAACCTGGTATTACGTTTCTTAAAACTTTAGTCATAAAAAAGTAAGGACTTAAAATAGGCTAGATTCTGGGGGGCAGATCTAGACTTGTGAGGATGTTAACAGCACCCTTCATCCTTGTACAAGAGGCACCCTTTGGAAGACCTAGCCAGGACAGGCAATACTGAAGAAACTTCAGAAAATTAGATCTGATGTTTATTTTTTATCTACACTGCTAAAACAGGGGATGAGATGAGCAACTGTTGCCTTCTGTTTGTGGTGGGTTTGTCCTGATCCTCTTCCCTTACAATGTGTCGATATCTATCATCTGGGCTTCATTTACACACAGGAAAACTCGACCACCTGTACTATTTTGTTCCAAAGCATCTTTAATTTTTCTGATTTAATTTCTCACTAAAAGACTGATCAAAAGGCTCCTTCAATCAAGACAAGTATGGATTCATTTTCAGAGGTTCTTTTCAACGTTTTTTCATCAAAGCTGAATATGTTAGGAGTGTTTTTTCCATACGATTATTTTCCAAACGGTGAGCACCTTTAAAGTTCGGAGGTATCAAACATTGATCTAAATTATCAAGGCAGTAAAAGCTTTTTGCATCTATGGATTCTTTTCTGTGCAATGAAATCCTTTTTCCTTGACAAATTTCTTGCAAAATGTTGCAAAACATGCTATTTTTGTGTTTATAGCAGTGATCAAAATGACTGAAACTTCAGATTGCATACTTAGCTCAGCATACCATCTAAAGAAGAAGTAACAATATCGTTTTTCATCGTATCACTAATGAACAAAAATTTGTTGGAGGACGAATGATGGCCAGTTCCTCTTTACACATAATTTCATGGCTAGATCATAACATGTCTATATCGCCCCGTTCCTTTGACTTACTTACGCGGCAAGACTTTTTATATTAAGCAAATCAGGCTCTAATGAATGAGTTTTTCATTTAATACTCCATTTCAAAAAGGTTAGATATTAAAGAGCGATTCATCTTAATTTCATACCAGGGTTGCCTATTAATGTCCCGATGAAGCGTGGTACGAGATAGCCCCGGCACAAGAGTACAGATCTTCCTGGCCTCCGATCATTAGATTGAGGCATCCAAGGAATTCAACAGACAAAACAGCTAACAAATCACTACACATTTTACAGAAATACTACACCAGCCACTCCGACCCACTGAAATGTTAGATTTAGGGACCCTCCAGCCAAAGAGTTGTTCTTCGTCCTTTAAATGGAGATGATTAAATATATAAGATCACTCATTCTGGCTACAGCTTAACTGGGGCCATATTTTTTCTATATTTTTTCGGAATGTATGCTGCTGGGCCAATGGCTTTTCTGAATTAGAGTAGCCTGGCAGCACGAGGAACAAGCCACAGTGTGTGAATGCCACCAAGGGATATTGGACATAGTTTTTGGAGTTTTTAGTTAATTTCCCATAATTCTATCCCGGTTCTGACAAGGTACCCTGCTGGTTTGTGTGGTCTTTAGACCTTACTGGCTGGCTATTAACCACCGGAATGAGTGTAGTATACACGGCTCACAATCTCCAAAACTAATTCAGTTAATCTGGTGAGAATCCTCCAGCACTCTGGCTATACAAATGATATTCTTACGACGGAAAAACGGCACTTAGTCTAGTAATGGAGGGGAAGCACCGATTATTAACTGGCAGAACAGATGCACTACAACTAACTTATGATTTCTCAGGTGCTTCTCTGCTTGCCAAAACAATTAGGAAATGTCTACCATTTTATCATTGCAAAATCTTTTTCTTCACATTCTGCTTTCCAGGTTTTATTCTGAACATGTACGATGTTTATTTTCTATTAGCGATATATATACCTTATTGCGTAGGTTGCATCATGGAAACAGACTCGTAAAACACTTCCTGTATAATGATAAACTCTGTAAACATCTCAAGGCAGTGAGTTCAGCCAGTCAAACTACTTTATATAAATATTAATACTGCGACCTTAAAGAAACCTTTTCTGATCAATGTATTGGAGGACAGGATGCTGCATCTCCGTCTATATACATATATTTCATAAAGAAACCCCTGTAGCTGGCGTCAGCTACATGATGTTCCTCAGGTGATGTGTTCATCCCCCGCTCCTCTTACGATGATCAATCAGAAATATTGCTTCCAAAGACATTCCCGCCCCAAGTACAACAATCTGGAATGGGGACGTGGATAGGAAACAGATTGGTTAGGGAAGCAGGTCTCTCAATGAGATGAGTCAGAATCATTGCTCCTGTATGAGTTTGGATCCCCTTGTGCTGCCCTTACAGGTCACCAACCCTACTCAACAATAGAAAGCCAGGGAATAACGTCCCAGTCTGCCACTCATACAACAGCCAGATAATGCTACATGTCGCAACAGACATTGTTTCCACATGGCCGTGACAGGATTTAAAAACATGCTCCTTCAACAGTAATCTATTCCTGGTAATTATACGACAACTGCTCAAATACCGCAACTCAGAAGCATAAAAAGACGTTGAATGTATGACGCAATCCCATCAACAGGAATCGTATTAGAAGGCCTGCAATAACCATGCAAACAGACTGATCACTGACACCCCCGACAACAGATATTTTGCGATCTAGCTTGTGACATAACCACAAACTGGCAGCCCGACATTCTGCTGCCTACCCAGCAATATTTCCTCATTCCTACGTAGCTATTAAGATCTTTCTTTTTGGCTAGAAAATTGCCCTTCCTCCTCCAGCTCTATGATGATAGAGTTTTTATGTAGACAAGCGATCAGTGTCAATGTTTCATGACGAGTGCTATCAATTATTTTTCCTCATTATTGTGAGAATCATTATTTCTGGTAACACAGATGGCTATCCTAAAGTACACTTGATCCTGCCTGCATTTACTTATTTCCATTTTTTACCAATACGAAATAAAACATAACAATTGTCTGAAAATTTGTGTTTTCACATCCATGTTATTCCTTGTAACTATCTAAGTTGATTCAGCTGTTTCAGCAGTCACTAAACTGGTATTCTATTTGATGTTCAAACATTTCAATAAAATATTGATCATATGCCAGGCTTGATGAAATAAGATTTTGGTTTAGCTCCAAGAATTTTCTTTCCAGATTTATTTGTGCAGGGCTCGAGTTGAACAATATTTGGCAATTGGGTGAAAAGGAACGTCATTAAAAACCTAGGAATCCTAGCACAACGATCTAATCATCATTACTTTCACTCTCATATTTTTGTTGAAAACAAACCTGCCAGACATCACATTTCTCATTCAATGTTTCCGCGTATTTTGTCTTTCTTTCTTAAACGCTACCTAACAATATGAAGTATTCATAAGCTATGTACTGTGGGCTACATTGTTCTTATATAAGTAGGAAGGCACTGTTTTGATCATTGTAATGCAGCGATACGGGACAGTGCCAGGGTTCTCTCTCTCTATATATACGTACAGTGAGATACTGTGGGGCCATGTTGTTTCCTACGGACATATTCCAAAGGTTGGCACTCATTTGTTGAAGTTTTTTCTGTTCTTTTTCTTTTTGTGTGTCAGCAAATTTAACAACAACTGGCGACGTACAACCCTGAAAATAGAGACAAATTCTTATACAAGTCGGACATGAAAGTGATTCAGATCTTTATGATACAAGCATTTTGTTAAAATAGCAAGGAATAGCTTAGAGCTTATAAATACAAAATGAAGTTTATTAACTGTTCAATATTTGTCAACATAAATAAATAACTTGTCTGGACTGTTCTAGAACTCTTTGCTGGTGAAAAAAAAATGTTTCTCTTTTTTTTTCACATTCTTGTCAAGTAGTTTCACAAGAGAAAGAAAAACCACGGCATGAAATACTAATTACAGCTTTACATTTCCATAACTAAATTTTCTGTAGGCAATAAAGTACTTTTCATAGATGGTGAAAGTTTATACAAATACAGTCACTGAAGTAGACATATGTACATGACAATGCACTATATAAGTTAATGATGCGACACCTGACAAAATTAAACTCGGCGTGACTATCTAACAAAAGATAGTAAATATAGCCCAAGCCATCTGTATAAATAGCATTATACAAACTTCCACCTCATAAATTTTGGACTATCTAGCCATACATCTGATAGATACTGCACAGTAAAATGTGCGGATGACACGGTGCAGTGGGTGTTTAGTTACTGTAGTAGCTCTCCCGTTCCCCTGGGAAGGCCTGTTACACTGGCTTTACCACTTCATTGATCCATCCACATATACCCATAAAACAAAAGCAGTATCGATCTGCCAGGACAACCGTCAACATTCTCCATTCTCTCACTTGCATATAAAGGAGATTTTCTGTATCTGAGAAAGGTGTCCTATTCCCCCATCCTTATAAAATCTTCTCTCAATCAATCGGCCATTTACAGGATATTTTTCCCAAACTGCAGGCTGTGAATATTTGATTTTATAACATTCTATTAATCTAACCTTTTGTTTTCTAAACCTTTCAGAATATATATATGTATGTGACCTTCCTTTACATACAAGACGCCCCACAGACAGATGTTCAATTTATATTTATAATACCAATTCAGAATAAATGATACAACTGACAAATTGCTACATAGTCTTATGTTTAAATATTGAGTTATTGACTGGGTTTGAAGGCAACAGATGTCCCTGCAGGCAGAGCTGTTACCCAAGGCCAAACACTTTAGTTACTCAGAGGGTCCAGTACAACATATGTTGACCAAACAGCCAGTCAACATCTGTTTTTATATTGTTCTAAAAATATTGACGTGATTGCTTTGACCTCACCTGATCACATACATTTTTCTTTTGACCTATAATTCTACTTCCTTTGAGCGATTTTAATTTTCCTTCAGATCAGTCATGGAAACAATAGTTTTCAAAACCTATCAAGTTTAAACAGAGACATCATTATAGGGTAAAACATTGAATTCTGTTACAAGGCCAGGAAATATTTTTGCCCTACAACGTATCATCTTCTACGTTCTTTCACTGATGGTTATACTGTAACTCCACTAGAAAATCACATTGACACAACAATTAACTTTTTTTTTCTACTTGTGTCATATTCAGGTAAACTAAGAAGCAAGCTGTTTAACAGACCATTGGCATTTGATTAAATTGCAGAGCCAGTAATCAGTTTTACCTTGTTGGAGAACTAAAGCCGCTGGTTATAACGAGAAACAATATTGCTGTAAGCCGACAGGCAGTCATCGCCCTATACTTACCTCCATGGTCTGGGAATGATGGGTACTCTTAATGGCATTCTGTGCAGATTGTCTGTTCGCATATGTTACAAATGCACAACCTGAGAAAATATAAGTCAAAATGAATGAATAATATATTTTTCTTATTGGACTGCAATTTTAATACAAATTCAAAATTTAATTTCCATTGAAAAAATATACCTATTGAACCCCATTTTTTTCTCTTTCAAATACGGGAAACCAATTATTTTCTGTTTCCAAATATGGGACATCTGGGACCTGAGGAATCTTATAAGTATCTATAACTTATTTTCACATATAAAATGATGAATTTCACCAATGGCATTTCTTACTGAACCAGTTAATAGATTTAGGAATTTTTTTCAGAAATAACCTATCACAAGTTAGAACAAGTCACTTATCAACTCACCATTTCTGGGAGTGGCATTGATTCTAATTTAGTGTTTAAGTTTAGAACTATATATATACATCACTCTGTAGAAATACCGACCCATAACAAGCTGAACACATGTTCTGCAGACAAACGCCAATGCAGACAACCCCAACACACATGTAGGTACAATGTGGATGACAAGGTAATTATATGATGTGTACCTGATTATTGTTGTGCCTACACTCTCTATGTGAAATAATGTTACATGACTGTCATCCCTTGAATGTTAAAGCACCTAAATATTTATTTCTTTGAGATTAAAATGTGTGACATAGGCAGACATCAGTCCACACCGATCTAAAGTGGGACATCTGAAACATGTGATTTTTTATTCCAGATTACACTAATTAACTTTCAAATAATTTTTTGGCAAATTCATATTTCCTCAACCATATTTCAATCATCATTACAACGTTTTAAACATTACTGAACATTTTAATGACTAAACACAGGAACCTTGGAACCTTTGTAATCGGTATTATTGATCATCATTTTTATTCACATGGACAAGAAAATCAATGATGACAACACCAAAATGAAATATTCCAGCTCGGGCTGCCTGGAGCTGTACATGAAATGACCACTATCTCAGGACTGTTATCATTTTATTCAAAATTTTATTAGAACTCCTGTTCCAATGATCTGGAAACGTAATCAAAGAGAAATCCAATTGAGATACAGAGTCAATAATGTGGCAAATTAAAATTCAGTTTGAGATCTGTCTAAATTTTGTACAAGATATTCAGATATATTTTTAGAAAGACTGCCAATTTCTCACTGACATTGAAAAATGAATCTAGAAGTCACGATCCGGATATAAAACCCAACACTCTTTCATAGGACCACATAAATGTCTGTGAAGGAGACGTTTAGGTATAAAGGCGGCCATAAACCTGATTAAACAGTATAAAGCTTATTTTACAGACTATAACGAGAACCTTCCGTAACACCCATTACATCCAAGGAGACATTTTCACCTATTGCCAACGACACAGAGCCATTGCCACGGTTACTGGACGCTGGGATCAATACCTAGCAAACACTAAACCCTGATCGTTGACGATCATGTACACTTCCAATATATCAACGGTCTGCACCGCTCGTGTTCTGCACACATGACCCAGTGTTTAACCAAATAATAATGATAATTGGATTTAACTAAATATAGATTTCCTATCCAGAAGTGGTATTCTATACACGATTTCAATGTTGATCAAATTCACACAAATTTTCAGTAAAAGTTTACTCAAGCCTGTATTGGATTATACAAATGTTTCCTTTGAGGTTTGAAATATTTGTTGAATCGGAAGAAAACAGATGTCACACTTTTTCTGTGTATAACATATATTTAAATACAGCAGAATCTCTCCAGCTGAAATGTTGGGAATATGTAAAACTTACAGTATTATATCTAGGGTGTCTTGGGTATCTGATTAAAATCATCAGAATTCATAACACAATATTACTATCATGAAAAGAAATCTGGTGTTTTCAAACTTGAGAGCTTGTAGAACTTGACATTTATTCAGGTGAAACAGTGGAAGAAAACAATAATTATATCATTATCTTGTGAAGAGTTGAATTAACTTTTGGTGGGAGAGAAGCTTTATTTAGTGTATCCTTACCTTTACTCTGGCCATTCTGATCCCGTAACACTGTACAGTCCTCTATCGTTCCGAACGGTGCAAACATCATTCTCACATCATTTTCTGTACATTTCTTTGACACCATTCCAACAAAAAGTTTTCTTTCCTCTGAAAACACACACAAAACATGGGAAGACATTAATTTAGTTATATCCAATGTGTACATCTTGTATTGGGATCAAAACCAAAAACTAAAGCCACCACACTTCTTCAACAAACACAGATCTAAATAAACATTTCAGATTCAGATGTATAATAAAAATGTTTTTATTCTATATGAAAGGATCATATTACATGAACTGTATCCCCACTTAAGCCTAAACTTCTCTGTCAGAGAGTCAGCTCTCTGTCAGAGTAGGTTAGTTCAAAAACTGTATCACCGTTGCAAACTAATTCCTTCAGTAGTTTCTAGGAGAGCAGACTAACTCCTTTGGCAATTTCTGTTATATCCTTACAGAAGTCATAGACCATCCGATTGTAGGTGGGGTTTACCTCAGGAAACAGATCTTGTCTCAAGGAGCAAGAAACTTGCTATATCCCTCAAGCCCTAGACGGGTTACCAGCCCCTAAGTTTTTATGAAGAATTTCTCAGAGCATTTGATAATAAGTGATAATAAATTTTTGAGTTAAACTTTTTTCTTAATAATTCAATATTCTAGAGACGGTGACCAGTCTACTCAAGCCCAAGCAGTGGGTAAAAACAGAACAATCACAGGAAAACATAAATCTGACTATGGAAACTCTTCTCCATCTGATTAACATCACAACATTTATTGATTTGTTTTGCTTGTAAAACTTTCATAAAAATAAAACAGCTGTATACAGCATTTGGGCCATGAACTGTCTGCACCTATATCCTGAACAGTAAGGATTCATGTAAGTAAATGACATCATTTGTGATAGCAAGGTATAGTAATTTTATACTACACCAAGATTACTCAGTGACTACAAATAAACCTGGTCCTACCACAGAGTTTACATCAGGGCCAACAGTATTAAGTCTACACATAACAAACACTATATACCTGACAAAAATAATTAACACTAACGTTGTACAGATTAATTACACATAAAGAATGAGAACATTTTCTGTTTGAGAGCCAACATATAATTGGTAGACATGGGACAATTAGTAAAAACCCCCATCTAAATAATCTAATTGCTCCCCCTTGTGACAACTAAACAAATTTACCTACGTCTTCAAAAGGTTAAATGTAATCATCCTTTCTCTCAATGGCATTTTAAATAAATCAAGCTCTGTAACAAAACCTCCATTATGCCTTTTGTGTGAAATAGGTTTGAAAGAACTTAATGTGAAAGATAATGTATATGCAATTATACGACTAACAATTTTTCAGTGAAAGTTTGTGATTGAGTGAAAAAAAAATTAGACTGCAACATTACTTAACCTTTTGACAGTCCAACAAAAGAGGTCAACATTTTGTACTTAATATATGAGTAACGTGTCTGCAACCTACATTAGCTAATAGGAAACTGACATTTATGCATGCTTACTTTCAGCCAATCAAAAATATTATTTTATTTATTTTGTTCAAATTTCAATGTCTTTGCTATGTAACATATATACATTTAACAACAGACTTCCTTTAACTCTGCCATTGTTAAAACACCATATGGTTTCTTAATATTACACAGTTCTCATTAACCTCTGTATATATACATTTATTAATCAACTTGTCCATGACAATGCTTCAGACTTCATAAAATGGTAATTTTGAAAGGTCCTTTGATGTAATGACTTGAACTTGTCACCGAGCTAGAGAGAATATCCTACTTAGAATTGCACAGCTTTTAAACATGACAGCCATTGATGTAGAGAAAAAGCTATCTAGCATATAACAGTCCTATAGAAAGCATGAATATAACTTGTAAATCCACTATGGAAGCAGTTAGCTAGAACCTGGTAAAGTATACCCACTAATATCTATTAGGACCTAGCTTCTCATTGGAGGATTGGTTTTTCAAGTTTCGAAATATTAATTAAATTCCTTGATGTTTGACCTGATCATCAGAACTATATAATGAGCCAAGGTCTTTCTTTAATTGTAAAAACCTTCTAAGCAAAACTGAAGGTCTAAAAAGCCAGGAAATGTAGAAGTTCTAGAATGCCTGACCATATGTCCACTTGTCTACATGTGTTGTAGGAGTCCTGTGGGGGTTGTAAATCACACGGCACATAGATCTCCATCCTCCCTACCAATCCTCCTACCATCTGATAGGCATGTTTCCCTGACAAAAACTACACCATTTCATGGGTCATTTGGTGCAAGACTCCCAAGTAGGTAAAACCCCATTGCAAAAAGTGATTTCCCATATTAACAGTATCCATTATAAATGCATGTATTTAATTATCCAATCCTTTATCTTGTTCAAGGTTTTCACTCATTTTAATCCTTTTCGTTTTCTTTATGAAATAATTTATGTTTTTGTAAGTCAATTCTACTACTTCATAATGTAAGAAAATCAAAATTTGAAGAAGAAAAATAAAAAATTGAAAAAAAAATAAAAATTGAAAACAGCAAGTATCTAGATTTGGCTGAAATATGATGATATAATACATCTAATCCACAGATGTCAAATTTCAAAACAGAAGTTAAAAGTTGGAAACCAGCTGCATGTTGCATCATGTGTATATATGATTCCATTTAGAAGAAGGTTTTTTAGCTGCAAGATATTTAGAAAATTGCGACTCAACTTACATGTACCATCAATGCATTTTTACCTCACCTCTATGATAATATTCAATTGCATTTTCTTTTCCTTTTTTTAATTTCCTTTTTGGGTGGGTGGTGTGCTTCAAACATATCCATGCATCAATTACCAATTCTAAGCCAACTCTTAAAACTATTCATAAAAATAACTTGCCAACCCTGTACATTTTTTGTATATAATTTTGATTGATAATAGAAAATTCAGCAAAAATCATTTAGAAATAATTGTTTCCTATTTCGTGAAGTGTGGTTCTTAATTGGAGTTTATTCTCGTAAGTTACATTGACAAACCATACTAGGTAGGAAGAAGGCGCACGTATTAATGAGGAGTGTAAGATGACCTTGGCTTGTTTCCCCTAAGGTGATGAATTGCCACTTAATACATATCTGAATTATCAATAAACACATGATGTGTGCATGTTTAGTGATAAGGAAATAACCGTGTTTTCAATCACTGCAGCTTGTTAACACAGAGTAGGAAAACACACAAAGCAAATCTCTCAAATCTTATTTTCACTTAAAATAAGACAAACTTAAATCTGTTATCTGTCACAGCATCCTGGAGGTATCACTTGCTATGCTATTCTTTACGTTTACTTCCCTAATTTGGGGCCCTTCCAAAATTTATATATGGATGTTTGTAGGGAGAAGATTTGGTATTTAATGCGTTTGAGGAAAACTTACAATACAAAATTATGAAATAATGTTTAGAAATTATAAGACATACCATTTCTTTTTTCACTGTCGGCAGGTTTCATCTGTATTGGATGATGCATCTGAAAAGATAACAAAAAGGAAAAAACATTAAATAAAAAAGAGATTGTGTTTCACATGGAATTAATTACTTGTGAAAAACAATGAAACATGCAAGAGTGCATTTCATAATGAACATCATCCTTAAATAATTTACAACCCAGCCCGTAACATTGTACGATCATATGAAGATCATTTTGCAATTTCCTGTGTTTTAAACTACCTTCTCTTCCTCAATAAACATCATTTTTCAACATCAGGAAGAATCCAATTTCTTCTGCCAGTATCAATTCTCCTGTTTTACTACACAGACAATACTTAAATAATTAATGACTAGATATTTGTTTTTGTGATGTTTTCCATTATTAGCAAATAAGCATAATTGCTTGCATTTATTTGACCTTTAGCCAAGAGGTGATGGTCACAGTGACCTAAATACAGTACTCCGACACCTTCTATGGGTGCATGCATGATATAAATAACTTTAAAGTTGTTTGATGATGATATCTTCAACATAATTTCAAATCTTTGCACTTAATTGACCTTTGACCTAAAGAACAAGGTCATGATGACCTTGTTACATTGCAGATAAAGGTAATACTTCTGCCAGAAATGAAAGTTTACTTGAAGATTTCATTAAGATATATATTTAACTATTCTACTGAACACTGCTGCACATACTTGATCTTTGATATAATTACTGTGCACTGCACACTTTCAGTGCATGATACAGGTACACCTCATGTTTCATCAAAACATCTTTGCCTATTTTAATGTTAGTGACTATCTGAAAATTTTGCACTTATCTGACCTTCATCAGAGGTCACAGTGACCTAATTACAGTACATTTCACTCCTTATGTGGGTGATAAGGTAAACTTTAAGTTTTATCAAGATAAGTGAACCGCTTAAATGTCAAGACCCAAATAAGATGAAATTAGAAGAAGAACCAGAAGAACCAGTATATCTACAATATATAGCTCCCTGTCATTGAAAAGGACACACAATAACATGTTTTCAATATAATATATGTTGTGAACTAGCTATAGGTCACTGATAATGAAGAGGAATTGCAATAATTCTACACGACCAGCTGCTGTATCGTGGTGCTCATGAAATGTTAGTTTTCAGCAAACTATACAAAATGTGACTTGTGTAAACTGCCTGTATTACAATATATATACTTCCATCAAACTTCAGCAACAGCCTTCAGCTGAGCAGATTAGCTACAACAATCAAACTACTCTCAGACATAATTAATATTCATATCAATACATTAAAATCTACAATCATGTGAGTAAACAACTAAGAAGTGATAGATTACGTGTCAAAACCATTCTGGCTTACATATCTCAAAGATGTTGTGCTTTTAAATGTTTGTGGTGTTATCAATCTATCAATCGTGAGAAACAACTATTTAAATTGAGCAAAATATAACTCAATCATCCAAAATTATATGTATACGCAAGAATGATGTTTTTGAAACAAGTTAATTGGTCTGCAAACACAATATATAGAAAACCATTAAACTTATATAGCTTTTGTTCAACATCAAGCATAACGAAAAAGTTAGCATCCAATCCTCCCTGGATTTTAACATGATAAATAATTGACAGAGCAAACAAAGCGAGGCAATGTGACCGGGTTTACACAAACTGGTAGGAGACCTGTCAACTCGTCAATAATATGGCGAGAAACCTACTGCAATATTGATACCATGGTGCCACCTCATGCAGTTCAAATTTAATTCTAGAAGCGAGAGAAGAGAAACTGTCAGTGATCCTCATCATTAGGTACATCTCTGCAAATCATCAGGTCTGTGAAAACTGATACTGAGAGAGCAGCCCGTAAATGTCAGAGTCGGGGTGTTTAAACATTAACAAGCTGCAGCCTGAAGGCCCGTCCAGGTGTCTCTCAGGTGTCTCTCAGGTAACTCCTGCTACCTTACAGGTGAACAGCATTACAAATACCAGTATACACATAAACATGTGAAACCTTTCAACACGAATAGTTTATATCACTATTTAAACTTGGCAAAACCTCTGTTACATGTTGTAATGGCCATTACAAACATGTTGTTATACTTTTTTCCCAGTAACTTTATAATTTGTGTGAGCAAACTCATGTTACATGAAAGGAAACAGCAGCATACACACAAGGCAGGTCTATATCTGGAGTGACCCTCTGTTATCTGCTTATGTTTAAGACTGGGGCTCATCAACGTGACTATTGTTTAACAATTTATTGGTGTTAGCCAGAGGACCCAGTCTCAACCTGTCACTTTCCCTGACCGCAATATCTTTTACAGGACTGGTAACTCCTAGCTAAGTCCAATCAATTCAAAATTCTTCTTTTTTTTCACTCAAACTTCAAAACTTTTTTTTTTTTTCTAATCAAACTTCCCAATCTCATTAAAATATTATATAATTAAAAACCCTATTTAAAATGTTTGGTCATTGTAAATAATTCTGCATTATTACAGTAGACTGCTTTGCTTTAAGTTATGAAGTATTACGTTACGTTTTTAGTGATATAGATAAAACACTTCCTTGGATGAAACTAATTGCTTCTGTTTTTCAATTTTTTTAACTGATCCATAAATGTCACAACATGAAGGGCTATATTTTTTCCTATTTGCAATCTACTAAATATCTCAATCAGTTCATTACACCTACAGCTTACCAAATTATACATGTATATCCCAAACTAAAGCTATCAGTGAAAATCAAGACACAGCCAAGTCGTTATAATTCAAGACATGCTGTCAAAAATCACCTGTTTAAGTCACTCACTATCAAAGACGGATGTACAAACATTTGATCAACACAAAATCAATTAGCATGATCATAACAACATGTGACACCGATTTCCTATGCTGGGTGGTCATTCTTCCCAAGCATCATGTGAAATTATTTTATGGAAATTTCAACAAGTCAATCTCTTGATATATCAGAATCATCAACTTCACACATCGGTTCAAATGTATTAATGTTTCCAAGGCATAACTAAACAATAATTTGTTATGTACTTAACATATATTATTTTCACACACTGCTTGCTTACTGAATTGAATGAGTGATATATGATACTTCCATAGGGAGTGATAACTATTTGATTTGACAACAATAAATTAAATTGAGATACCAAGTTTATGAGTCCGACACAAGACTTGAATTATGAATATCTATATACAAATTTATTTAAATGCAGTTTTTTTCTTTTAGCATTCGTCTTCCTATTCAGGATGTTTAATGTGAATTTACATATTTGAAGTCAGATTCTATGTGAAGCCATGTGTCAGTTTTGTACCACTTAATGGGGATCAGATGTGCCATTCTGGCAGCTCATTAGGATTCAAGTTTCCTTCAACCATTAAATATTTAAGTTTTAGCAACCATGCTATCAGGTTGGGCACCTCTTTACTCCCTAAACCATCTATCTGCATTAACTTTTTCAACACATCAATTCTAGGAGGCACAATTTTCAACAGTACACAAACTTAAAGTAATGAAAAGGCATTTCCTACAATGCAAGCATCAAATTTATGCTGGAGGAGCATGACAAGTTTCCACACCGATGGCTAAAGTTATGAGTCTTAATTAAAGTCGTCTACTGTTACAGCTACAATGAATGAAGGAAAAGGTGCCTGTAACATTTGAAGTACAATACATAATTTAAATCTACCTTTCATATTTTGCCATCTATAAAATTATTACTTTTGAATTCCCTGTCCCTCACAAAGACCCATATTTATCTCTGTTGTTTGATAGATCAATATGTGTTCAAGTCATGTTTTATTCCTTTGTACATGTATTTCAGAGTGTTAATAATTTTAGTGTTATAATTTTTATAAAATAATCCTTTCAATTTTTTTTTATTTTTTTTTAACCAAAAAGCATTACCCGGAAGTTGCTGGATTTTATGCCAGTTGCTTGTAACATTAAATAAGTGTACGATGAAATGAAAATGTTTAAATGAAAATGTTTACATTATTTAACCTTCAACAATCTTTCATATCAAAACGTTCATCCATGTACAGGGTTCATCTTGTAATATTCTGCTCAAAGTACAATGGAAGCAGTCAATTTCAAAATGACCTTTTTAAGGTCATTATGTTCAATTAAACTGATTTCCTGATTTAGATATTTAAAAGCCAGCAGAGTTCAGCAATGACCTTTTAATGTTCAAGTATATGTAGAATTATTTTTCATTGTACAATGAACTGGAAAATGCCTAATTCACAAGTCTCATATTTCCCCAAAATTCTTTTTTATTTTGTTTGAGTTTGATAAACAGATAAATGTTTTCCTTAGACTAGCATTAATGTAACTTATCACAAAGATCATTTATCGCAAGAATAATTCATTTTTTCTTTTCAATAGACAACAAATTGACATTTGAATAAAAAGCTGAAAGATTCAGTAATACTCAGCTATGACCTTCCTGGAGGTCTATGTTAATTAAATGTACATGTTCATCCAACAATGCTCAAGGTTTTTTGATTAATTGGATAAAATTGAAAAATCAGCCCAGTATACAATTTATGTCTCAACAGACCACTTCTGTAACAAAGTGAAACCCTGGTTTTGAGTACTTTGACACGACATGATATACCATACCATCAAAGACGACGATTAAAATTCTGGCCTGTAATACGGAGAAGTTATGTGGCCCACAAGAAATGCAAGTTATATCTAACCTGATATATATCATTAAATCATTATGAAAGTTGTCACAGTGCAGAATGACAAACCATAACTTTCTAAGGTATGAAAGACTTGGTTCACATGTTCAATAGTTCTGTTATGTTACTGGATAGCCAAGTCTCAATATCATCTCAACATTTCCTCCCCTTTTGAATGTAATTCCATTCATATATTACCATGAAATATTGAATTTTTTTCCATGTACTTTACAAACATAATGTTTACTTTTAGAATGCCAGACAATGGCTCTGGGACGGCTTTCATTCATGCCAAAAGAATTCCAGTAACGAGTATTTACATGTTCCACTGCACTGACAGTTTGCCGACAGTAGTAAACTTGACGCTGTAATGCCTCTGCCAGACTTCTGGCGGTAACTACAAACAGGAAGTGCAGTACACTACTGTCGAGATCTTATGAATATGTCTCGATGAACATGCATCTTTGAGATAGTATGACTAAGGGGAGGGGAAATGAGGAGCCTGTGAGGAAATTCACTCCTGCACACATCATGTGTAAGCCATGACATGACTCGGATAAGAATCCCCTCCCATCTGATGAACTTGAGACCCCGTTTCCTGATAAACTCAACTCCAATTAGAACTTATCACCCAGAGACAAGGATTGCTCTACGTTTGTAACTTGTCAACTCTACAGGGTAAAATATCAAGAGCTTTTTAGAGACTTTGTCGGCCATGTTTTCAGTAAATATGCCATCACACCTGATGAAAGTGTGAGGCTACAGTGTCAGGTATATCCAGTATAGAGTTGTAGTGAGCTAATTGTGATGTGGATCAATACATGTACTTCATCGATCATTTTACATAGCAGACCTCATCATCCCCACCCACATATAGGTACCACTCCCGACACCTTCTAGGTGGTAACAAGCTTTTATGTACAGTAACTGTCAGATGCAACAGAAAAATACTTTTATATGTATAATTCCTTAGTTTTATGAATAGTAATCCAATTCCATACATCACAGAAATCTTGAATATTTTCAAACCAATGTCTATAGGTCTTTAAATGGGAAAACTACATATTCATAGACTTTTTGTTCAATCATAGTGTTATTCATAAATATCTAAGATTCTGATTAAGCCTGAATCACAACAGAACTTTCACACAATTGTTTCAGAATATTCTTTTGGTTTTTTTCAAAGTTTTTTCTAACTTCTACTCTAATCAATTGTAATTCATTAATAAATTAAGTTATATTTTTAACAACAAAGACTCTGAGATTTGACAGACTATGCCAAAATACACATGGTTCGAGGAAAATCCCATATGTTTGAGCTTAGTGCTATCATTTGTTCTGAAGTTAGGATATAGACAAGAAAATTCTTTTCTAAGTAATTGACCTTGGCCTCCAGCTCACCAAAAAGTCCTAAATCAATAGGGTCCTTCTCCTGGACTATTTTCGACAAACCACATTCCAAAATTAAACAGTCAGGCAATCACAAAATGCAATTGATGATTCTGAACATTATATATAAATCGCTTGCTTAAAAATTGGTTTACATACATTTTTGTATGGACCAACATAGATTCTTTGTTCATGTTGTCACTATACCTAGAATGAGAAAAACTGTGTAGGTATCCCGTGTCCCTACTTGAGATGATTTACTTTGCCAATGCTGTAGTCATAGTGATGTTGGATAGACAAGGTTTGACACAACATGACAACCAAGCACTACACATACCACCAACATATGTTATCATTTTCCTCATATCCTTCCTCTTCCTCACTAAGAAGATTGGATAGAACTGACAGAGAGAAAAAAACCTGGCACGGAGCCGTTCAGTGTTGATAAGGCACCCAAGCACTGCTTTTAATGAAAACATAGACTTGAGCAGATTTTTCTTAGTGCGCAATATTGAAGCACTGCATTCTTTAATGATCTGCTTGTTAAAAGTGAAAAAGGTAAAAAAAAAATTCATTATAAGCTGGTGTGCGAGCTGGCAGTCGGCCACCTCGGACCAGTCTATCCGCTGCGAGAAGCAGGAGCGGATAATGCCAGATATTCTTGGCATGGCTGGATCCAGTAAAAAGCACAAATTTACATCTGTGTTCTGTATGTTTCTCCCTGCCCCTGGTCTATGTATATACCCAATATTATAACTCATTAGCTTTCTGGTAATTAGAAGACCCTCCCCCTAACCAACCAACCAAACTTCCAACTTCTTCCAGAATTCTCCACGTCCAGCCTCAATCGTTCTAAAACCATTATTACTATTTGAACTATAAACTGTTTTTCTTGATACGAGCGAGACCAACCATCCTGATGAGCACTTTATCAGTACTCCAAACCCTAACAAACTACAAAATGGCACTAGTTACTCCCAGACCTAACCTTTCATAATATAACTCTTTTATCTGCTCCAGGGTCCACCTGTGCTATGGTAAATATTTTCCCACATTGTCTAGAAATGTTTTGCTTATTTCATGCCATTATGTCAAAACACAAGACGCTGTGTTAGTTTGTTGAGTGAAGTACCCTAGCTTCAAGTGTGTTCTCTCACTCAGTAAATTAAAAACGGCCAAACACCTAAATATCTTACATATAACGGAAGAGATGGATTATCATAATACATAACACAGTGTATAATGGTTAACCTGTATATCATGTGTACTCTACACTCATTATAACTGGAGCAAGTAGTCAATTTTATCTCAATACCAATTTACTGTATCGCCAGACAGATTAACTTACACTTTGCATGAAATTGAATTTAAAAGATATCAACAAAATGCAAGATATCAAATTCCCATAGATTTGTATATTATTACCCAAAGTTTGGTGGAAAAACCTGTTTGCACTAAGAAATTGGGCTTGATTTAGAAAGTAATGCTGTTTAACAATTATCAGTTGTGAAATGGGCAATTTTAATTTTCCAATGCCAATTTTGAGTGTCTATATATCTCCAGTATCAGTAAACAAAGTCTGCTATACAGCAGGCCAATACAAGGCTTCCCACCATTCTGATGAGTAGGCGGAGTGTTTATAACAGAATTGCACAGCTTTCCATAAAAACTTTAAATTTCTGAGGATGTCTGGGCCTATGAATTTCCACATAAAAAGGAAATAAATAGGCTTGCTTATACACTTCACCTAATCATAAACAGACTATGATACATGTATTATTTTTACTTTTCTTTTATACATTCCGATGTCTTACTGAGAAAATTGGAAAACTTTATTTTCTTCATTCCAGCACTATACATATATATATACCAGATCTGAAATCAAAATGCATCTAATAATTCAGAAACTTATACAAGACTTAAGAGAATAAAGGAGGAATACATCATATATATGATATTCAGAAAAGTCCGATTTCTAGAATTTTCCACAAATAAATTGATTTATAATCTCAGAAAGTGACCTGGTTTCTAATTCATCAACTCTGAAAAGGATGGGAGGTTTAAATTTTCAGTAGGTCACAACCGGAATTATAAGGATCCACAGGACCTATAAATGATTGGCTGTACATGTATATAATCCTCTTTATATTATATTACCCTTCACTCTTAATTAAATCCTATCCCGGAGATTCTCCAACAGGAGGACCAGTTCTGCTGATCTTGATTACAGCACATAAATGTCATCAAGTGGTAGTCATAATAGAAAAATAGACATGTCATTTACATAAACACATAATTCATAACAAAGTTATATGAATTATTCAATTCAGATGTCTTAAAGTTTCACACAGAGGTGATAAATATTGTTAGCACACTGGTTTGCCCAGGTTACTGTACTTAGTATGTATATCATTGTCACAATATCTATGCCCATTTACATTCTCCGAGTTTGTTTTGAAAGCCAATACAACAGAATCTATATTTTTTTTCTAATTTCAGTACCATTACTGGATGTTTCACAAAGAGTACAACATAAAGGGAAAACCTGTTTAAATGCATCTTTTTATTTTCAGCACTATTACTGAATATATCACAAAGTGTAAAAATAAAGGAAAAAGCTATTTAAATGCTTCATTTCTTGTATAACCAGATGAAAAAGACTAGACTTTCGTCATTCTGATTAAATTTTATTAAAAAACAAATTCTAATAGCAGCTCTGGGACAATATTTCCTGAAAATACAGATTGGGTATCCAATAATCTCTTATAAGAAAACCAAATTTCACAAATTGCTTAACTATACTTTATTCTTATTTTCAATCACAACAAAGCCAGAAATAAATACAAAGTCTACTAAGCCCTATTCCTAAGGCCTACTAGCTGTAGTGAACTGAGCTGTCTGTGTACCAACAATCAAATGCCTAGCTTTTCCTTATGATTTCTTATATAGCAATAACCAATTCAAAGCCTGCTGTACTATTTTGGTTACATTAATAATATGGTGTAGAAGCTTTACAATAAAATTTGTCACTAAACCCAAATTCGTAATCTTATTACCAAGCGATTTAGTGGTGTGACCAGACCTCTGTGATAAGACAAAACGATATTCCTGATTTGGTGTTAATGCCATTGACAGTCTGTGATCCTGCACTAATGCCTATTAATGTCAATTCCTCAGCCACTACCCCCGAACATGATTTTCTCTATACATATTGATCAACAAACACCAAACAAATAGAATCCTACAGGGTAACAGGCCTATTGATTTCTATGTAAACCTGTGACGGGTATTGCCAGTCATCTCCCCCATCATTACCAAGACCTCCTACAAACCGAAATGGTTCCTGGCATTCGATATGGGGCTAATTCAAACGCAGAACCTATACAGGGCGTTGAATGAGACAGATTTACACTCCCTTAACTGATCCAACGAGAATAATTAGGAATTATTAAATCGTGTAATGAGAATCGACTGCATTGTCGGTGGACATCAGCTGGCTGGGATGAGGTCAGGCTACAGCGACTGCCAGTGTAGGTAGCCACTGGTCATTAGTGGGACAGCATTGACCACGGAATGGTATACCTGTCACACCGCTGTGTACATTTGTTATAGTGTCAAATCAACAGTGTTTGGTTGGAGCTAGTTTCGGACAATCAATCGAAAGTAGAAAATGATGGAGAGGGAATTACGTTGACCATAAAGCTTGGTCTCCTGGTGGTTATTGATCAACACAACTGTCCTAACCCGACTTGATTACTATTCAAACAACACACAACTCTCAAGTCAAAGCCTTTCAAAGGTCGAATGCCACGAGCGACAGGATATAGTATTGATGGACTTGTTCGTGGTGGATTTGTCTTTCATAGCAAATGTCCTACTATCAATCATCCCTTACACAAAATAAGCCTCCTGCCATTACTTCCACAATATGGGAGACATATGAACAAGTCAACACAATGCAATCCTACACCCATTCCGCTGTTCGTTCCAGAGATTCCAAAATTGATCATTCTGGGTTGTTTTTTTAACATGTATGCAACAAGTCTTAGCGGATTCAAGCCATCAAATCTCAATAGGATTTTAATTTCAAAACATTCCAAGCATTCGAAAGAGAATTTCTGGTAACAAAATTAGCTAGGATTTTTTCACAATGGTGTAGAAAGTAAAAAAAAAAACAGTTGTAAGAAATGCATTCAATTAACACATTCTATAAAAATGTCAAGACGCCAAAGATAATAACTACTACAACGGAACAGCCTCGTCATCTCCTTTGGAAAACTGTCACTCATTTAATTGCAGATGTTAGCGCTAGGATTCTGACCCTCTCGAATGGTGCCCTTCAGTAATCACAGATGATGCAATAACATTATGCTCCCCCATTCCAGTACTTCCTTCCTGAACAAAAACAAACCGCACCACTAGAGTCTGTGTCGCCAGTGCTTGGCAGCCTCAACAGGAGCCATTAGGGATAGGCCAATTGTGTGACTTATTGGTTACCAGATGCCAGGAAATCAATAGTACACGATCTGTACACGTCACACGGGCAATAAGAACCCAGGTAATATTAACAGGCCAGTTTAGAGTGCAGAAGGAATCAAGATGTTATATGACGGAGAATGGAGAATACAAAATCAATGCATCATCTGAAATGTCAGATAATCTAAGCAACAATCGTAAGAACACCAATATAGCCTTCATGCAATGGACAATGAAGGACAGTTTAATGATGATCAATACTGAAAATTAAAACTTTCACTTTCCTCAAATGAAAAGTGCTGATACTGGACACTTCATACAAATGATCAATACTGAAAACGAAAACTTTCACTTTCCTCAAATGAAAACGACCAAAGGAGATCTCCTGATACTAGGTGAAAAATATTTTCGATCACTTTTATTGTTTTAAAACAGAATTCTGTATCTCAGACCCCCACTACTAGAAATATAACAAAATTATGTAGATCAACATAGAACTTGTGTTAAGACTGAAAGTAGAAGTTTATCACGAAGAGAAACAAACAGGCCTACCACAATGACAATACAGAGAATAGCCATGGCTATGTGTTTAGATAGGCATAAAAACCAAAGAAGGTAAATGTATTACCACAGACGGCATAAGAAAACTCAATTTACAAGTGCTGTCATTGCAAATTGTCACAATAAACGACAACAGGAGAGCAGGAGCATTGGTATTGTCAAAAGCTGCCAGCTGTCTGATGATAGAACTGTCATACACAATTTGCTCCCTGCCGTGGCGTAACACTGCCAACCTGTGTGGTACCTTGTTCCTAACACCCCCTCACCAGTTAACCAGCAATGATTACAGTGCCTGCTACACTCATCATCACAAATGAAGGCTTTTCCCTTTTCAAAAAGATTTTTTTTTATTTCTGTCTTGTGCCCATAAACCCATACGACCCATACGACAGTTAAACATACACAGATTTCCACGAGCTGCGATAGAGATCTAGACCATACAACCTGCAACAAGTTTATCTCCTGGTTCCCCAACATCAGATCTCCAAACGATTTCAGTTAACTTGTGTAATGGTAGTAATTTGTATGCTACAGCCTCATTACATGTGTGTATGTAATCTCTACTATCTGTAGGTTATGGTTCACCGCCACAGCAGGGAAGCTCATCATCTTCTCCTTTAATGACACCCAATTCTATACCCGGTCCCCTTATTACAAAACATTTACACAGCTCCTTCACTTCCATAAAAACGAAGATGGATGATCTTATCACAAAACATAACATTGTTTCTCAAACTTTAGCAATAGGGTTGAGGGTTTTTTTACTTTATTAATGTATATTTTACAAGGGAACATTTATTAACTTTCAATTTTCCTTCAATACAAAAAGGTAAGCAGCATTTGAGTAAGCCACGCTATGCGACATAAACAAACCCATTATGCTAGTTATATTTTCAATGAACCTCATTTTGCTGGAGAAAAATATCTCCGATCATTTGTCATACTGTTGACATATTCCAAAGAAAAAAATCTTTTCCGGCCAAATTAAAATATTTGATTTGAAAATGAACAGAAAATGAAACTACTAAAATCTTTATTTTTTAAATTTTAAAAGATATCATATATATATAATGAATGCAGCTGCCTTGATACGGTGAGCGTGAAATTGTCCAATGATAAATAAATGCTAATATTACTCAATAAATCTTGGTAATAAAAAGAAATTCTACCAGTCTACCTACCCATGAAAACGGAGTCACAATACTAATTCATATCTTATGAGTCACAGATAGGTAATGTTAAAGAGAATATCAAATTGTCCATAAGAATATCAATTTTGCAACAGTCAGACAGGGAACTAACTGCCCATCCTAAGTCCCTAGATAATTTATTGTTACATACAAATTTTAAGGCTCCGAGTTTTAATGTCCATGAACATCTTTCTTTTCATCAACAATCATATATGTTGATGTCTACCTTGAATGTATTAACTGTTCCTCCTTCACTGCAAATTATATGTCTAGACAACTGTCTGCATGGATTTCTTCAATTTGACTTTTATTTCATAAATAATTTTTTTTGGCTGAAGTCTGTTTACAAACCTGTCATTAGGGCTTTGAACAACCTAGACAATCAAATTACTCACTTGCTTGCAAAGACTCTTACATATCCAACAATTTTTTCAATCTTAAAAGAAAGAGCGTATAAAAAAAATTGAGAAATAAAATAACACTTTGTGTCAAACATAAAAATTAACATTTTATATGACAGCTGATTTAACTGTTTTAATATCACATTCTTGAAATTTGTTGTTATAATGTTTAATGGTATAGTTTGGAAAATATTTTTAAAATTATTGACAGGAATTAAAATGATTGTCAAGCTTGATGTGGTGTGGCTTTCATTGCCCCTGAAATATCTCTGTGTCCATCGCTGCTTCCCAGGCAATAGCATCAGGTTCTAATCAATCAGACAGCTATACATAAAATATGATTTGTATTCCATAAATATGTTTTCCGTCATATTTTCGAAGTAAGAAAACCTGATGGCAGTCTGGATGATTTGGAATCAATTCCGCCATCATTATCGCTGGCTTTACGAACCGGTCACAGCAACAAGCTTTTCTAGCGCTGACAGTATCAGACAAGATATGCAACATTTATCTGAATGTTCTGAATTTATGAGGTGGTATGACAGTTCCATCCCCTGGCTAAATTAAGACCTATTGATTCTGCAGACATGTGATAATCATTTCCACATCTACGATATCCGCCATGGAAGCCTGGTGTTCAACAAGTAGGGCCAGGTATAATCAAATCCCCTCTCACTACCATTTTCTGCCTAGATAATTAAGATAATAACTCATTGCCACTTTGGGTTTGGACGAAATGTGGAAGGCTGACCTAAATAGGTCCCTGTATCGGAGTTGGACACCACCTCCACTGGCTTCCTGGTGGTGTTACCTTGGTACTACAGGGTGGGGTTGATCACAACTATACCTTATGAAGCAACAGCATCCTGATGGCCGTCATCGATTGCTATTGTGGCAAGCGGAACATGAACAACACAGACAATCGTTTATTAGGTATTTTACTGTCACTCCAAGTATACCATAGATGAAGCCAGTTACCAAACAGATTTCCAAGTGTATTTTATTTATCTTCAAAGATTTGTGCCAATCGACAGATGTTGAAGAAAGTTTACAGAAAACTGGTTACTTTCACTCCTGCCAAAATCACACGATGGGTACCAAAAAGTTTTGTTTTATCCACCATATGTTGAAAACAAGATCTTACATTACCATGATGAAACATTCTCTGTGATTTCAATACTCCTGAGTTCAGAGTAGTTAATCTCTCATCAGAGTTCATCAATAGGAAGCAGGTAATTTTCTATGAATAGAAGTTCACAAGAACTAATCTAAGGAGTGTATGGTAAGCTCAGACCAACAAAGTAGGGGATTAGGGTTAGAATCCAGATAGGAATGAACAAGTCTCCTCTTTCCAGATGCTCCCCTCATTTGAAATTGTATACAAAGCAGTATCCTTGGCCTTCTGCTGGACTAGGCTTTATAATGATCCAATTACAGGAAAGGTGGCACAGTATTTGATCGTAAAAGCACATCTGTCAACATTATAGAGCACTCCACATGGAATATGGTCAAAACAAAAAGTTATGCCTGTTTTGTAAAGTAACCTCTGTTTAACTTCTTGAAAATAAAATTTTGAGTTAATTTGATTTTGATGTAAAACAGATTTCAGGTTGCCCAGCCATATTTCAAATGTATGTCCTCTCTTATGATATCTTGCTATTTTTAAAACCATTCAGAAACATGTTTTGTAAATGCATAGTCAATACTGAAGAAGTTATAAATCACAAAAAGGCACAACTTCAGTATCATCAACTACTTATCTAACGAAAACTGGAAGACAAACAATACCAAGCACAGCTTGGACTTCTATCAGTGGTTGTCTGTGGAAAGGGATTTACGTTTTAACTTTGAAGCATCTGTGGCCGATATAAACAGACCTAAATGGAAAGCATACTGAAACTTACCCCAGACATTGTTTTGATATTGTGCATAGCATTCTGTGCGTCTAATGCTGCTTTTCTCGTAAAAAATGTGACGAAACAACATCCTGAAAGAAACAAGAAAATAGCAATTAAATATTTTCAATTTTTGAGAAGTATTAAATTCTCAGTTGTGATGTCAAAACTCAGAAGTGTGTGATTTTTCTTGGGGGAAAAAAGGTAGACTTATGCAAAGAGGCTACATACATTATTGTCTATCTTAGCAACCCAATATTTAAACAATCTCACATAAACCTAGCAATCTAGTACAAAATCAGGTAAGACCTGAGGTACGAAAGATGACAAACACATGGAAGCTGTTTTCAACACACAACAACATTTTTGTATTTTATTTTCGTAACTTGTTTTAATACAGATCAATTCAGTTAAAACTGTGATGCTGCCATTATAATTTCTTTTTCTTTCCAGTAGTGTAAAATCTAAAATACTAGATATGTATATACAGCTACTGGACAACACCCCACATACAATCAATTAATAACAGTATTACAGGACTGCTACATCTGTACACATCTCTAAACCTATAATCCCCTCCGGAGTACAATAGAAAACCCTGCTAGAACACTTCTAAACCACACTGGCACAGTACAAACTTTCACCTTAGACAAACCTTCGCTTGTTTGTGTTTATTAGAGCAGGAAAAAGTATTGAATGGGTCTGTTTATTTGTTCAATGAAACAGGTTGATGCGCTATACAATAACGGCTGGAATTCCTGTTACACGGAAATATCCGGTCTGACAAGTTTTCTGACAGGCTTGGTTAGGTCCTACTTTATATAAACATAAAAACTGTAAGGGTGGAATACTAGGAGTATTCAGATCTACTCTCCATTGTTGTACGTACTATCCATCAGATTTTCATCAGCATTATAAAGAAAAGACAGTTGATACCAAACAGGGTAGGCGTCGTATTTAGTGAAATATCTTTTTATCGGTGATCGGAGTAAGCAATGATTTATATTTTATAGCTCAGGAGGCAAAAATATGTCAAACAAAACATCCTTAAATCAACTTCAAATTGGTTGACATCAATGAGAGTAAAAGATGATTTAAGATAAAGCTGTACGGTCAGGTAATGTTATATATGTATATAGATGTAAATTATGTATCCGTGTTCTGATCAGGAGAGAATTATTATCATTAGTATATGAACAGCCATGGCATAACAATTTTAAGTTTCCCTGTTTATATCAATGATGTATTTTCATTTAAAATTCATGTGAAAATATCTGGATTTTTTTAAAGAAATACTGATATATTTACAAAAGAGCATGATAAGATTTTTTTTCCCCATATAAACCAGAGTTTGATAAATGGCCAAGTTTGATGAATAGCATTTCTTTCTAAATATGATACACTGGTTAGATAAATAGAAATATGAACATTTCAAAACTGATAGGAGGAAATGAATTTCACAAAATCAAAATTGCATTACATATTTAGTAAGTGATTTTTTTTTTTCAATTTTGACATCATATTTATAATTCATGAAAACTTTAATCTATTCTAGAAACAGCTGATGTGACCACGTAATACATAACGAATCGTATCAGATGCTCGTCAATCAGGAAGAAGAATCACTGATATACAAATGTAACTGCAACACAAAAAGTTGGTATTTTTAATGAAAACCTTTTTAAAATTCGAACTTTTTCCTGAAGTGTCACACTTTCTTTAAATGCAAGAGGAATGTTAACAGTGACAGCTTGTCTAATTGACAAACACCCTAAAATGTTCAGCAGAAATTCAGAACAAACTGTACAGTAATTTACCTATATATCAATCATATATATATGTGCTATTTGTTTTCACCAGGAGACTTCTTTCCCTAATTAATCATTATTGTAGATATGTGTGACTGTCACCAACCACATTCATCCTGATCAACAGCCTACTCTCCTGGAGCATTGTTATCTTAAGTCTTTCATCCATACAAAACATCTCACCAGACAAAACCCGGTGTTATGTGTGTACATCTGATGATCTATCTCAAAATATTTCTATCCTGAACACCAATAAACAAGAGGCTTTAGTCAGTGTGTGTGTTTTACACCTGTTGAAGCAGCAGGGCCATCCCTACTCCTGCTGACAGGTGAGCTCTAGACAGGGCCTCACAGTAGGACTAGATACAGGTGATAAGGACATGGTGAGGGACTTCACTGATAAGTATCATTTTTTTTTTCGAGGGATCATATTCAGAGGCTTGGATACCGGATACTGTTTAGCCTCTGTATCATCGGCCTTACTGGTGTGCTGTTCACCTATTGGGACACTACCTGTTGAAATTTACAACATTTAAACAGGCACAAAAAAGCACGGTAGATACAACAAAATGTTACTGTCACCACTGTTGTGTTACAAATTAACATACCAAAATAAATTACACCACACGGGGAGAAGTTAGGTTGCAGTAAAAAAATGTAGACATATAATAAGAATCCAAAACAAAGATTCAGTCATATCATTTTTAATACCTGCAGTTTTTAAGAAAGTTGTTAAGAAGAGAAATTTCTTGAAAGGCCACAGATCACCCTTTGCCTCTTTCACAGAAAGAGAATAAGAAAAGAATTTCAAGAAGGCCACAATAAAAATGCCCTAATTCCTCTATTGATCACAATGAAGCTTTCAATATCACAAACTGTCGAAATAAAATGATACTACCAGGGATTACCTACAGTGATAAAATGATACTACCAGGGATTACCTACAGTGATAAAATGATACTACCAGGGATTACCTACAGTGATTTGGAAACCTATCTCTTTGGGGAGAAGTTTTTTTTTTCATTTTTCCATTTATAAAAGTAATGGCTATGCATTGCTGACATATAGGTTTAAAATCCATGTTACAGGTTTTAATGTTTGACTGGCATGTTTTACCACTTACAATACAGAAATTACATTGACCTTAGGTTTTCTAGATTTCTGGTACTGATGATGACACACATCCATTTAAACAGTATGGCGTTATAGACTTGATGCATTGTCATAAAGTTCTGCATTTTCAGACTGACTTTGAATTTGTACAGTAACTGTACAGTATCAGTGTCAAGTGAATCCATTCAAAACCCACTGATACAGAAAGTAAACAAATGCCTTCAAGGTCAAACCTGTTTCTGTAAACAAGTGGTTTTGACTTTGAGAAAACCACACATGGAGGGGGTTGACCCCAATGTGATATCTTAAAAGCAAGATAGAAAAGACAATGGTGAATAGAATGGGCTACTATGACAGTAAAGGAAATCCCCAATGAAATTTCCTTCAATTGTCCCTTCAGGAAAAGGAGGGGGACTGTAGTAGCGAGATCACTTAAAACATGTGTACAAGCAGAAATACAAATGTATTTACTTTGATTCATATAGATAGGAAGGAAGTTATCACTTACATCCATTGTCTGAATGGAGCCTACTGAAAGTAGGTATTGTCAAGTATACTTTGCTCAATGATAGCATTCACTCATGTGTACTGGGGTATTAATTTCTGTATTAATAAACATACTTTCTCTGATGGAAAGTAGTGGGATTGTTTGACCTTGAACAAAACACATGGTGATTGTTTGTATTTAAAAAAAGTATTCTAGTCCGATGGTTGTGATTTGATGATTGTTCTGGAGCTTGATTGACTAAGTCTACTGGGATCACATCTAAATGCACAGTGCTCATAAAGCTAAACGCCAAGGCTTCTCCACTCCTGGATTTTACAGGCATGAATAATGCTGGCTGGCAGTGAGGTTTTTTTAACTGGGCAGCATTATTGTAGTGGGGGAAGGAGTCCACTTAGATAAGGATTATAAGAGGTGGGAATTGTATTAATCAACCCTAAACTGGCCACAATATAGAATCAATATCACAATCAATTATTTTATATCTTGCATATTACCCTCAACAACTGACATCTGTTCTGATTTCCTCCTTATCAGTGGCTTTTGCGCTGAGCCTACTTCAGGATCACTGCATTTTATTGAACAGATTGCCAGACCTGTACAGAATTTTACAGTCACATTAGCCAAAAGTTTTAACGATTCTCCCACACTAATAAGTCTGAAAGGTGACACAGAGCAAAATGTTGAAATATTCCAGAAGAACAACACTATTGAATACCACCCTGGAATGTTAATATGGCATCAAGATCGTAAAATCCAGGGAACTTGAAACTCATTCACCCCTACATGTTTAAACTAGACTTGCCCAGTCTTTGATTAGGGAAAGTTTAAATGTGACATTAGGGGTGAATGGGTTAAGTTATTACTTTTCCACATCTATAGTAATAATGTATGGTGGAATCATCAGAGCTTTCATTAGCATGGGTCAGACTCATCAAGGTCAAGACCCATAGACCAAGGTCAGGAATGTATGGTCAAGTGTATCAGTACTAAAGCAGCTGTCCGACCATGGTCAACAATGAGAGAAGGCAGGTTGCAAAGCTGACCCCTGAAACATAATTTTGGCCTACTAAAATTCACACTTCCTGGTAATATTTTATTCAAACTTAGTTCACCTACTAAATTTACCATCAGGCCTACAATGTAGCTGTTGGCATACAAATTAAGGAACACCCTGGGTCAGCCTAGCTAGGTACTGTATTTCTGACCATGGTCAGTCTAAATACTGGTCCAGTCTAGATCTACAGCCATGTACTGGTAATAGGTCCTGCATGTACAGTAGTACCTAGCTACAGCCGAATGTCTTATCAGCCCTAGCTTCCTATCAGAAGGTGAAAACTTGCACTAACAATATCACTGCTTCCCTAGTGGGCCCTGTTAGGTCTGTTTACCTAGGAAGATTACACACAATCCTGGCATTGGCTTCATTAGATTGTAATGAGGAGTACATAAAGTCATAGAACATACACAGTGGAGGCGCTTGTAAACCGGTCATTGACACCAAATAATAGATCCAAAAGATATCAGCAAAATAATGGACAGGTCTTCAAATATAAACATTCATTGCAATAAAATTATGTTATGAGAATATTAAAAGAACTTCAAAAATTTGAAAAGGAATCATGAATATATTGTTGTCATATGACTACAATAACGTTAACTGGGCCAACAGGGTTCAACTATAAGCTCTTTTCTATTAGTTCTAAAGCGAAACTTACAGTATGTTTATTATCATGTGCAGATGATCTCTATAGTTGTTTTCATGAGAGTTTTGTGGCCCAAACAACCCACTAAAGTTTACTACATTTTTATGTGTAGCTATGAATTGTACAATGAGATGGTTTTTTACTACTTCTACTCTGTTTTTTATGACCATTATCACCCCCATAATTTCCTTTTTTAACATAAACGGAAAAATTCATAACTTTCAAACCAGCAAGTCATACAAAACTCATATATCTTTTATTATAACTTAACAAGTAAACGGTTCATTCCATCATTGTTCCCTAATACACATCAGCCTATATAGGTATTAACTAAAGCCGCAGATTCCTTGCATACGAGTGTTCTTTTTTGCCATACCCATTCAGACTAGATTTATTTCCAAATCCGATTCTCTAAAGGTTTAGGTGACCCATATTTACACAAATGAATTTGGCATAATGCCTATGTCAAATTTTATACTATGATCTAATCAGGTGAAATCACTGGCAAGCTGATCACAATGAACTGGGGATTAACCCAGGTGCTGGTTGTTAGGATAAGGAAAGACTCTTAAGTGCCCTTCTGTATCTAACCAGGCTTTAAATCATCATTCTATATATATATCTACCTGTAGTGTAGGTATTGCGATAAATTTAACTGTGGTATGTAGTACAATATTAGATATCCGTTTGATTAAAATTCTACACATGCTGTTACATCAAAGGATACTGGATTACATTTATTTGTGTAACAAGTTCTCCCTGCAGCAAAATACAAGCAACATTATATACACTTTCATGAACAGGTCTTCTGATCTACAAATTCCTTTTTTTCTGCTCCATCTGCTTCATTTTGCAAGTTATTCAGATTTTTCACTGGAATGGAATGACAGGACAGTAGATGTTGCTATACATAAGGTAAAAAGGAACCCCTCTGTAAATTGAAATAATAATTGCATTTCTGCTTCCACTTTTTCAAAAATTAGGGCAGTTAGCTATTGGTAGGCTAATATTTTTACTATGCAAAATATTTTGTAAATTTAAAATACTGTGATAACGATTTGGACTCTTGTGTTTGTCTAAAATTCACTAAAGAGTTAGGGTAGGTCTTTACATAACTGATCACATGAGAAGCGTATAATTCTCCTTGTCTGGCCTAATAAATACAAAGAAGGTAGTACTTTTTAAATATTTATGCACATACTAATTCATACACCTCTCCGGAGAGATGACTCCCATAAATAAAGCTAGACAAAGACTTTGCCTCGTTCCGCTGTCTGAAGCAACCTAAGATAATGTATCTGTACTTTACACGGGTCCAGTTGCACAAAGTGGAATTCCCTGGAGAAAACACATACATTCAAAGTAGTAGCATTATCAGCTAATGCAGAGGTGTATACCCCCAATTTTCAAACCTGTACCTACCTAAGGCTATTTAATTAGTATAGGTTTTCAGACTTTAAGTAGGATGTATTTAATTAGAGTAAAAGCAATCAATTTGAGTTATACCATTTCACCTACTAATGAAAATGTCTCCTTGTAAACTGTGTAAACTGTAAGACAACCTGATGTATTATCCAACTCGATGTCGAGTCTCTGTGTCTATGCGATGATATCGGCCATTACATGCAGCAAGACAGATTTTTTAACGATTCTGAATGTAAATTTAGGCTTCCATTATCATTTCAATTTACATCTCAATCCAACAACACCTGTTTGAGAGTTGACTATAAAACCGTTTCAGAAGTTAATCAGATTTCTTTCCTATCATATATCATATATATTTAATCAGTTTCCTATCATATATATTTAACCAGTTTCCTATCATATATATTTAACCAGAAACCATTCAAAACTTCCTTCACCATATATCTCCATGAGATTAGTTGCTATACATGACGCCTGAATATCTTGTTATTATGTATGTACTCAATCACACAAGCACTACCATAAATGGTGGGCTAAAATGGTACTTCCATTTTATAAATTTTGATTTAATTAACGCAATACTTTTTTCTTTATAATAAACCTATCATTAGATTTCTGCTTTGTCTGTATCTTGCAAGCTTCTAGTCATCAAATGTAGACTTTTATCAAGTTTGGAATGTTGCAACCACCGTGTGAGGTAAGCAACAAGACTTTACATTCCTTATCCGATACATTTCTACGTATTGAATTTAATTTTGAACTCTGTACCACCACGAAAACATCAATGTTTGATTTCTAGAGTTTCAAATAAGAACCAGAAAAAGACCTACTTTACAAAGTGAGCACCACAACTGTGACCTTGAAATTGATCAAATTTCAAGCTTCATACTTAGGTTACACAAAGCAATAATACTTAAATTACATTTCTTTAACTGCAGAACTTTTACAGGAACAAATCCCAGCCTTGAAAAATGTCATTCGACTGCACTTAGTTAGCTGCAGTGTATTTTTGAAATCCTTTTCACACAGTCATAGTATTATTCACTTATCGTATAAATCCAAAAAAAAACATGAGTCAGACTTATAATGCTAATATCATTCACGGTCATGTGCAAAGTTCAGATGTGTGTAGGTCATCAACTTTTCATGTTAGCATTATGAAACATCAGAACACACGAATTAAACTTTTTTATTAAGGCATTTACCATAGAAAAATAAAATAAAATATTCCAAAACTAATTTGATGTATTCAGTAGACCCCCGGGGGGGGGGGGGGAGAAATTCATATTTCCTAGCATCAACGAATATCAACGCATTTAGAGCAAAAATGTTAATCTAAAATGAAAGCTGAAAGCACAGTATGCTATCAAACCCCATATGTATAAGACTAAATCATAACAAGGTAACACTCCAGACCAAGTTAACGAAATTAAAACTTCTTTTTTTTGTTCAAATTACCTTTGCTCTGTCCTGTTCCTTTATCCCGCAGCACATTTAACTGAAACACTGGACCATACTCTTCAAACATTTTCTTGAGGTCAGATTCATCCATGGACCTGGGAATCTGACCGACAAACATCTTGATGGCATCTGGATCTGGTTCTGTTTTTTGAGGCTGAGAATTCATGGTTCTGAAGGAAAACACACAAAAAATGAAATTAGAATGTTATTTTAAATCATTGACAGCACATTTCTCACTTTTCTTACTGAAAAAAATATGGTATCAGAACAAAGAACACCTTAAGAACGCCATACAGGAAGTGTTCATGTTCTATCGACAAAACGGAGAACCCTCAATGGTAGATGTCTTCCACATGAATATTTCTACAACATTGTTTGATGACAGGATTACATAGAACTTCATGTAAAGAGCAGTAAAAATTCAATAGCATGTTTATCAATATTTGTAACATATGGCTACTTTGTTCAAAACAATGGTTGAGCAGCACTATCTAGTGGACAATGTTAGACCAACAACAAACCAGAAAAGGATGGCAGCAGATTGATATGGATTTCAAGTGGAAATTTAATGTCAACAGGTCAAAAAGATCAAATAAAGAAAACTGAAAACCCTGAAAGTGATAGATAAACACCTAAATTTTAAGTTAACTAAGAGTTATGAAAATTACAAAATCTGTTTTAGGTAGAACATTAATTTGACATGAATGACAAAAGGACTTATTAATGGTATAACCAAACTTTTCAGTGATCAGCATAAAACTGATTGCGTACAAAATTACTTAAAAGTTGTATATAAATCAGAAGACAGAAACTTTTTTCTATTCTCCATGATTTCTTTTTTTTCATTTTGACTTCAATTTTGAATTTTTTTCTATGCATGTTACAACTGATTTTCCTTTTAAATTATGCTGAGTCGACCCTTTGACACAATATTACTCCATGCACAAATATCATTGTGAATAAAAGAATGGTTGTCAATGGAAACCTTCTGTAAGCAGCAACACAGGTTTTTTCTTCTTTTGTACAAATCTTACTTCAGGTTCCAATTAATACGACTGACATGATCAATATTATTGTAAATATTGATCATAGAAACATGCTAAAATCATTGGCACTTGACCTGGTTACCCCCAACCAACCCACAGGTGCACAAAGAGGAGCTAAAGACCTGTGGCCATTCCAGTCAAAAGGTTAGACCGATTCCTGTGAAGCAGAAACCAATAGGAGGCCATATAGCAGGGACCAGATCCTGCAGCTAAGCCTGAAACAAATGCTAACATCCTGATCTGAGTCAGCTGGAGACCTAAGCTTTCTTCTCTTACGAAACCTAATCCTGAACAGCACCGGAGTCCTCCACTCCTACATTTGTATAATCTACACAATATCTGTTTTATGTCAACAATTTCACTGGACTTACAAAACAGACCAAAAAAAATGCACTGAAAATGTCATTCTTTCAACTCAATGACACAATGAAAATGGTCAATTACTCTACTGAAGAAACTGAACAATAGATTGGAGCATTATACATACAGTGTACATCACTATCAGCAACATTTACAGGATTTGTGCACTACGTCATGTACTAAATGTCACTTTTTCACTTTCATAATCTGTAATGAAGTTTTATCATGCCTTTCCCGTTGTTTTGATACAGACATCTTTCTATTGACTTTTCATATAAACACTGACTTTCAATTTGTTCCTTTCTGTGTTGACAGCATAGTGTATAATTTTTCTGATTTTTTTAATATCTGAAACTTTTCAAAAAAGGGTTATGATTCTAAAATTTTAAAGCCACTTACAAAATAAGGAATGGGTTTTCAGTAGCAATCGGTGTTTGTGTGTATTTGTATAGTATGGCCAAAAAGTTGAAAATCATGGATTTGCCACTTTGTCATCTACGTTCTGTCTGTACTCTTAAATAAATCCATTTCGTTTACCTTTATCGCCTTGATTTGAGCAACAATATTTTAAGAACATTTATTCATCAAATCATCAGATCAAAACAGGTCTGCTTTGAAAATTAACTTACATGATCATTATGAAATGTACGTCTAAAAATCAAAGCATCTTGCTAGACAGTGAACTTAGACACTGAAACAATTAGGGGTATTTTAAGTACTTCGCTCGAGATTTACATCCAAACAGACATGTCTTTTCTGTACTACAGTACAGAAGCTGAATGTCTGTTAAGAGTCTTCTATTAATTCTAATGCAAGGAAGTCTTCAAAACAGTTCACCAGAATATAAAGCTCCGTTAATAATCTACACGAGATCTTATCTAAGGCTCCATGATAGATCAGAAGAAAAAATAGGCTACCAGATCTACCCACTGCAGCCATGAAGCTGTGGGAGGGCTAAATATATCTGCAGATCATTACAAAGGTTTGGTTGCAGAATTGTGTCCCAGGAATGCAAACAGGCCATTTAACCCTTTCACCACTGTAGACCATAATGGACTCTTCCATATCAATACATGGTAGAGTCTATTAGAGTTACAGAGGGGGGAAAGGGTTAACATCAGATGGAAGAGGAGGGGATAGGTATTGTCAGGAAGAAGCCTGGTTGGATGTTGAAAGTGAATGATAACATCAGTAGAAAGTTAATGGTCAAAGACCTATTCCGTCTTTGCGTATTGCAGAGTTATCTTCTCTTGAGAGCAGGTATTGACTGTTACGTCATTTTTTTGTGTGAGAAAATTACGTTGTTTTCTCAAAAATCGATGACGTTAC
>JAUMHH010014452.1:0-25296 GCA_032359455.1 Chlamys rubida
TTATCTTCTCTTGGGAGCAGGTATTGATTGTTACGTCATTGGTTTGTGAGAGTAACGTCATCAATTTTTGAGAAAACCACGTAATTTTCTCATACAAACCAATGACGTAACAATCAATACCTGTTCACAAGAGAAGATAACTCTGCAATACGCAAAGACGGAATAGGTGCTTATGAAGTAAATAATTATATTTGATAAGGCTGTGTTGACCTATATACCATCACATTACCTACCGTAGAAAACTCCATCGCCCGGTCAGCTCTGTTTCCGCTATTTCCTCATTGAATCTCACTGATTTGCCATCGGTAGGGGGAGTAGTCATTCCTTTTGTTGTTTGCTTCTTTCTGCAATAGAGATCATCTAATTGAAAATACTGGTTTGGGGTACAAACACATATTAATATTATTGGCTAGGACACTACATCAACCTATGGTTTACAGACGAATCTAACTAAATTCCATAATATGATATTTACTTATAGAACCTCGAGATAGAAAGTATTTGACTTTAACCTCAGGTTGGTTCCATTGGCAAATTTCACCTGACTTCAATGCTTTATATTAGCGTATGCAAATCAGTAGCATTTTCGGTGTAATATTTACCCGTGTTTCTTCCCCTAAAATAAGGAGAAGCCGTTTTGAACTTTGGTATACATCTAGACTATTCAAATCAGTAATGTGATGACAAAAGGCACACGAGCTGATTTTGATTCCTTTCCAACTTATATCGTCATTATTAATCAAAATAGACAATTATCAACTACAGTATCAGTTTAAACTCAGTAAACCACATAAAGCTTAATAAGATAGGCAGTACTAAAGTATACATCTTCCTTCAGAAATTTACAGAAGGTTTTTGAAGAAACAATGGTTATTCATCACGTGACATTCATCCTTCAAACGTGAGAAAACCAAACATGAATATTGTGTTTGATTTCGGTAAATTATTCAATAGTTTGGATTTTTTAAACTCACGAAACATTCCAATATCATAATATCTAGCAAATAAAACACCACACATAATTACATCTACGTTTGAATAATATGATATTCCATTAAGAAGTAATCCGACACTTTTATATACATACATGTGAAATCATTCTCATCAGCAAATAAAGTCTACGTGAAAGTGATGCTATCTACAGTTACACACTGACTATACCTTGTGTTGGCCACACCATCTTTTTGTACTAGTGGAAGAGAAGCTGCTAGGCGACATCCATACTCCACACTACATTATATTGAACTACTAAATACGCGATAGGTCTGGCATGTGGCCAGGTGCCGCGATGATTCAACAGAAATTGTCCGTTGGTCTAACCATTGGTTCTTTATAATATGTCTCTTTAAATCATTCGGTTGAATTGTCAAACTAAATTTTCGATCGTCGAACATTTCCGTATGGTCGTATCAAATCTGTAAGGGAAAGTCTGTGATATCAAATATCTTGATGAAGTTTAAATAATATTGCATTTAAAAAGAAAATGATATTTTAATTTTCTTTTGTCGGAGAGTGGTTTCTGGTTTCTTATTATAGGGTTTCTGTTACGAGAGAGATAGAGAGAGAGAGAGAGAAACAAAAATGCATATATTGCAAGTTTCACTTATGTTAAAATTGCAACATGTAATTTCTGTTTGCTCTTTGAGTCAATGTATTGCCAGTTAATATTTGTGTAAACTTACTGGTGACTGATTTTTGTGTTTGCCTTGTGATATTCGTAGAGCTAGCAACACTCTGCTGTCTAGATTTGACAGCATAGATAATACCAACATTTCAGTTTTGAAGTAAGCTACTGGCCGCCAAAACATTGACAACTACACATAGCCACACACAAAACATAATTATGCTAGCCTATAATGGCACGTGTATCTACTATTGTCCTCGCCATGTTTCAGCCGAGTCGTCTTTAATAGGTTTGACGACATATACAAATCTAGCGTTATTGCGGATCACTGGACATACTTCTGTTGTGACTTTATTTTTTTTCATTAATTTTGAAACAAACAACGTAAACCTATAATAATGCCGTAAAAGACATTTTGAACTGAATTCAGGAATGCTATGCTTTGTTTCAGATATTCGCTACGAGCTCATTATTTCACATGCGATCAACTAAGTTTTCAAACAATTTATCAAATACTCCTAATTAATTAGTGTTTCAATATTCAAATGGTCCTGCTCACATGTATGCTTACACTAAAAGAACAATACACTCTGTTGTGATTTAAAAAAGTCTTGCCTCTAGATCCGTCTAAATCGTATATATATTAGTTTTTGTATGTTACCGTTCCGTATCATTAAGCAGTTAAAGGTCATTGCAGGCTTAGGTTCCCGTCAGATTTCCTGATAATAAATAAATGTCTGTGACGCCTTTTTAACGATACTGGTTTGATAGAGAAAACGGTCTATCAGTTAGATACAATATGTTGTGTTTTTGATGATCACGCGATTGGTTTTCCATCTGTCCAGCAGATGTTTGGATAGGATAAGGTCATTTTCATACCTGAATTGTTTATTTATTTACCAGTCACATATCTGACAAAATATCTACGATATTGTCCATGTCAGCAATGGCAGACGTGCTGCGATAGTAGCAAATTACAGCTAAACAATGGATGACACGTTTTATTACGTGGATCAGCATTTAATTGCCAGTACTATTTTGTAAATAAATAAAAACAATCTTTTAGGGGACAGACAGAATAGGTTTATCATAATGTGATACTACACCCATCAAATTAAGTACGATATAATCTGGGATCTCTTAATCCTTCATGTTTCCTTAATTTAACCATTCCGTATATAGCTTATTTAGATAGATTTAATATTACCACGAATCCAAATATTTAACATCGTTTAATATTACGTATTAAGCCAGAATCTCTGTATTATATATATGGCTGGTTAATGACAGACAAATTACGATAATTGTTACCGGAAGCATGTAAACGATAGAACTAGTTAACACAGACTAGTCGTATATGTTCGGTATCGTGATAATGGACAATGAAGTAACTTGTCGAGGTGTACCAGATCACACTGTATTACAGTGGCTTTCATGTGACGTGGAATTGGCCAATCAGATTCAAGGAAATATACAAAAAAATATAATTAACAACCTATTGTAGTCTTTTCTTTTATGTTTCGGGGTGGTTTTATCGTCCTCAGTTATGATTTAAACAACGTTTTGATCTCAACAGAAGGCTGAATTGATATAGACAAGGTGTATCTAATATATATATATATTTTTCTTTGTATGTATCATAAATTAATTATAACATAAAATCTGTCAATTTGTTCGGCGGTACAAACGGTATCAGTATGCACTAATGCACGAAAACACAAAACTAAAAAAATAAAATAAAACGCTGTGCATCTAATAATATAAACAATTATAGGCACACTTTTCACACATGGACATTATTGCTAACATATCTTTTGTCGACTTGATTTGATTCAATTTCTTTAAAAAGTCATTATTGTATTGTACATTTTAATGTTTTACGCTAAATATGGTAGCTAATTTATAACTACGTGCATTCTTACGATAAACATGGGGACCCTTTATTTTCACCAGAGTTTGAGATACCGTCGTTAATAGAGGAAGAACGTGTGTCTTTAGATCCTTTGGGCCGGCCCACCTTTCGTACAGAACTAATCCCGAGCTCAGAATCAATGTCACGATCTGTTTTACCACGGGTCTCCTGCGTACCTCATCGTATATAAACATTGTTAAGGTGGTAACACAACCCCACCGCCTCTGTAATGGTTTATACTTACATATACACAGTATAACGGGCTGCTCTTTGTTTTAACACAATGGTGTGCTTACGTACGGTTCCAGTGAACACATTCAAGGACATTATATCTTAACTAGAGATAATGAGATAAATATTAATGAGAGATAATCCGGCTGGTAATCGTTTAACTCAACCAGATAATGATCTCTCTTGGACGGTTGATCTTAGGATAGCTCAGCAATGAATAGATTTCCAGTGTGTGTAGGAACAAAAACATGTTCAAAGTGCCTCACTGGTCAGCATTATTGAATTTCAGAACGAGAACAAAGACAATTTATTGGGCTTAAATTGATTTTATTTCATCAACAGAAATGTACATTTTTATTTAATGTTACAAAGTACGAAACCCATTTTGAAACGAAAAAAATTAAAACAGCACACTATAACAAAACAGCAATGTTTTGTTCATAAATGTTGACGATGTGTACGTAGGATAAGATATGTGAAGTGTTAACTGATAATGTTCATTATTATCACAATAAAAGTAGTGTTTACTATTGATATTTCTATCTATATACCAATGAAAAGTGTGAAAGTTGCGAATGATATCAAACTATTGTGTCTAACAAAGTTAGCAAAGTTCGGTAGAAAGTTATTCTGCTCTTAATCAAATGCGTATTACTATTTTTGCCGATATTAGTGAACATTGTTATGGTTATGAGTCACGATATAGTGTCTTTTTCATAAATTTGAACTTTTTGCAATGATTTCTTGAAAAATCATTTTCAGGATACGTTTTTCAGAACAAAAAAATTATACGTTTCATAATTAATATTTTTCATGATAGATGAAGAAACAGGGTGCCGATGTTTGTACTTGAAATTCTGTGTAACACGCAGAAACATACTGTAGTTATTTTACATTGAGCTAGCCGATGAAGACACTGTGATCACCTAACTTATGTTATGAAATGTTACAGGTAACGAACATAGTTACAAATAGGTGTCGATAGTAGTTATTACAACGTATAGTCAATTTACGACAACTTGATAGAATGGATGTACATTATACACAAGAGTAATGTATAGTTTTCTTAATGTTGCCCACTCTAATATCCTCACAAACATATTGCAGTTTGCGTTATTATTTAATCTGTGTAATGCTATAATGGGAAGGTACTGTGATATCACTTTATTATAAGCTAGTTTTGTTGTTAAATTTTGCGATATTTGTACGTATGTTGAACATTTAAGATGTGAAAGTATGCTTAATATATTTCCTGAGATAAATTGCAATGTTATGAATAATGCAGCAATTACTGTATTAATAATGTATTTATTTGTTGGTATTTGGTACAATTGATACACAAAAGAAACATTTAAAAATAAAATAATCTATAAAATAAATGCTATAAAATCAATTAGTATTGAGTATGATAGAATTCCAGGAATGCTAGTTGAAAACAATGAACTGAATGCTATTGTGACATTCATTTCAAATGCTAGTAAACTAGAAACAAATACCAGGAGCAACTGATAAAGGTTATAAAGCGTAAACTGACATAGTATTTATAACATACATAAAATATGTACAACATTCATGGAATATTTACGCTTTCATATAGGATATATTTCATACATCCTACATGATATTCATTTAATATATATGCAATTCGGTTACAATACATGTCATTTATATTTTATATTTTCCATACATTATAGTTTTTACTTGTAAAAGATAAATAACATTTGTTTATAAGATATATGACATTCATATAAGATAATACTTAAATGGACAAACAGTTACATTTGCATCAAGATATATACCTCAAACTGCAATACGTAGGAAAAAAACATACTTTCTTATATTCATTTAACTTTCTACATTCATACCTCATTTTCATCTGAATATTTACTCGATGAAAGTTATTCTTAATGGTTCATTTTCTCTCTGAATAGTTCATTGACTCCGACATTTACTCTCTCCTCTATCTTAATGGCTTATTTATTATCTTAGTTGTCGAGGAAATGTATCTAACAAAATTACTCTTATCTTACCGCATTTACTCTCTGTCTTAAAGGTTCATTGTTCTCTATATTATAACATTTACTCTATCTTGCAGCATATACACTATTCAGCATATCTTATTGTTTTCCCCCATTATTTTATACCTTATCGAAATAAGTCTAGAAAACTTTAACAAAATGGCATATTTGTATGGCATTAAAAAAGGGTAAACGCATGAAGTATTATCGATGAAATCCATAAGCAGAATAGAGGTGCAGTTATCATTATCAAATGTGTTTATCTAGTGAAGTATTTTTAAGGACCTTACCGACAATCGTACAGTTAAACAAGAGTCCCGTGCTGACTGGACAATGTGATAACAGAAAATATATCGAAGGAAATTGGCAGTGTTTTAAATCAATAGGAGGTTTATAAGATATCGACATATTGTTTTAATTACTTTAATGTCTCTTTAATATAAGACCTAAGAAATTATGATATGGTTTGCCATTCACAATAATAGTATCATTTAGTTTACCATCTAAAATCTTTATATTACAAGGTAAACCGTCCATTATTTCGAAAGCATGACATGGTATACCTTAAAAATATCGACACGGTTTACTCTTCAAATAAATTACTTGTTTTGTGTCATGTATATATGATAGAAGGAAAGTATGGCTTAATGTTAATATGACATACATTTATATCATGGTTAATCCTTCAAACTAGTTATATCACTGACATGACATGGTTTACCCTTCAACTAGTAGTGAATGCGTGTCAATAGAGGGTTCATTGTATGACAAGTGCCACACTTTAAATATTAATATGGCGCGTGACACCCTTCACAATAATGATGTGGGTTATCTTCGCAATTGTAATATGGTAGGAGTCAACCTTTAAATCAATAGTAGGATATGGCTTATAGTAGTATGACATGATTTACCCATCATACTATTATTATGACACTTTAATCCTTCCACTAATACTAGTATGATATAGCTCAATAGCAGTTTGACAAGGCTTATTCTACACCAGTAATATGGCATAGTTTATTCTTCAAAATATTAATATGACATTCTGTACAACATGGCACGGTTTATCGTCTGCAATCGCAATATGACACGAAGTTTCCATCCACAAAACCGACAAGACAATTTACAAAAAATGAATGGCGTTACATTGGCAGCGCATTTACACCCTTCACACGAATGTTAAAATCAACGAAAGCCGAACTGATCATATGTAATGCAATGACACTATGAGCAATTGATTGATTATCGTTTACGATATCGATTTGATATGGTAAGTCTAGATTGAACGATATGTATATGGGTTTATTGTTAAATTGCACTAACCAATTCACCTTGCACTCGCGAAACAGCATCATCCTGTACGTTGCTACATTTGTCAGAAGCAAAAGACGGGGGTAATATAAATCCCTCACTGTCGTTAGGTCATCGTGTACCCTTTATAGAACCTACGCTGACCCAGAAGGTATTCCCCCTTCTGTTAATGCTTGTCCACGTCTGAGGTATTATATTCATGTGAAAATATACACATCCTATATAACTCCTTTCAGAATGACCAGCCTTTCTCTTTCTTTGCTTCTCGCGGAGTCGGAGACGGTGGGAGAAATTTTACATTTGCATGGTGTGACCGACTCACCATACCGTTCATCCAGTGCATGGTTCTTGGCGGGGACACGACACGCGTGTTTCTGCGAGCACGTGTCGAACTTTTTGGGTAAGAGGCGGTCTGATACCGAGGAGTTCCGTATTGTTCGAGACAGTTAAGGCGTTCTTCCAGCATTTTCATTGCCTCTTCATCATCTCTTTGAATATCCTCCAACAGTTCGATATGGGTTTGTTGTTTTTCCTTTATAACGCGAAGCTCTAAAATTTGTTCTTTCTGAGCGTTGCGCTCAGCCATTCCATCGTCATGTAATACCTGAAGTTTCATTAATTTAAGGCTAAAACGATCACGTTCTTCCTCTATTTCCTTAATTTTCTGAAGTTGTATGTTTAAATCCCGTTCCTTTTCTTCCAATTGTGCTTTTTGCTCCTCTAAACGCTTTCGAATACTCTCGAGAGTCGTTGCTCTCTTTTCCAAATCACCTTTCAAAAGTTTGGTGCATTTCCCAGTGTCGCGTAACCTCTTGTTTTCGATTTGAAGCTGAATTATTTTTTGTTGAAACGAATTCAGTTGTTCAACAAGAGCGCGGTTTGTTTTTCGCAAGGCCTCGTTTTCATTTCGAACCTTTTGATATTCTTCCAGCTTAATGGGATCATTGCTTGTAGTGGCAACCACGTTTTTCATTAACTCGGCAATTGCTGGGGCAATTTCTATCAAGCCCTTTTCCACAATTTCTACGGCTATTCCGTCCTGGATTCCCCACTCAGAATTAGTCATTACAGATGCCGCGGCTTGGGTCATTTGTACCACAGACGACTGTTCTGGTGTCATGGCGGATGTATCGATTGCGGGTAAAGCTTTTCTAGGGCTGGAAACAGTGATGCCCGTGGATGATTGGACAGGAGTAGTATTTTGCGTAGTGTTGCGGTCAGATTGGTTTTTTTCTTCTTTATTGGAACGCTCACTCTGAAGCAGAAACAACATTAATTAATTAATAAAGAAAACAAGGAAATACTTATTTTTGCTTCTCATATATTTAATATGTATCTAATCCATGTTTAAATAGGTACTAAAGTACGAAGAGTACGATATATGTGTTTCAAAATCTTTATTCCGTTGTGTAATTAGCTGTAGCGGGGCCATACAATTTATTTTTATTTTTGCCACAGGACGAGTTTATTTTCAGAGCAGTATTTCATGATCTTCGTAAGCCTCAACGATTTCTGTATATGTTTGTTTAAGACGGTGTGTACAGCATAAACGACTTTTGTTATCTGTTAGTTTAATTCAGTGTATACAACATAACAACCTTTGTTATCAGATAGTTTAAGTCGGTATAAACCTACCTTGGACGATACGTTAGAAGCTGGTCTGTCATTAGAATCTGATGGTCCTGAAAATAAACAAATATATACAAGTTGTCACAGATGGTTTCTGAATTTACCTAAATATCTGATGCACCATGTAAAATTGCTCAGCAATCGCTTTAAATTCGTAGATAACCAACACTGATATATGTGTTTATATATAGGCAGATATTTCGAAAAAGCTTAATAATTTATATTAAATAAATATTATTTTGCGAAAATGGAAGCTATATTGTATTCCTAAAGTGCTTTACAGTACATAGACATACAGTTAATACAATTAGCATCTACATTAATCAATACAATTTTGAGGAATTCGCAGGAGCTGCCTTATCAGGCGCTTACTACTAGTCCTGTGCCACCTGGCTAATTTCTCCCTGTGTGTGTATGCCTGCGTGTGTGCTGGATATGTAATGTGGATGGTAAATTAAGGTTATTAATGAAGACGCACTCAAAGTAGATTAAAGTTATAGAAAGTAATCATAAGAAATACGACATAACGGAGCTCTTTAGGCTATAACAGGTAATTGTATGGAGACCGTGTCAGAATAAACTGCAGTCACAAATTTATAGGAATCTTGGGGACTAAAAGTCCACCAGCAAAGTAAACCACCTTGTTTAGTTAGATAATCATCAGAGTTACGACGTAAGAAAACACCTATATTAACATTTTGTTTACCGATTAAGAAAGCCAAACGAAATATAAATAAAATACAGCACCATATAGCAATTTCGTTCATTTAAGACTCATTTGAGGGATTTAAAGTGAAAAGAATGGACATCCATGTATAGAGGACGTGACATTACTTGGATTTTACCTATATTTACATGGCAGGTTTCTTCGATGAAGCAGAAGACGCTTACCCTTCCGGAACACCTGGTCTTACTATCCTTGTACCTTTTTTCAAGGGTCTCCATATAAATATTTCCTTAATTCATATTTTGCTCTTGGTTATCGATTTGAGTTCCAATTAAAGTTTTGTTGACACTTTGTTAGGAAAGTGCTTATAAAACCCTTTTTAACATTGTGGCTACAACACAACATTTATTTTTTATTTTTAGACCAGTTTGTTATTTTAAAAATCACTAAAACTTCAACGTAGGCATTCAAAAAGACAAGTTGATGTTCAAGAATAATTTGAAAGACAAAGGCTGAAAACTGCATGTACCTAGGGCTGAACGTAAAGATACATCATTAAAAAATCTTTGGGATAGACCCAAGAATGGAAGTCTTTTTATACTTATTAAGTGCTCGAATGCGATTCGATACTGTGCCACAATATCTTACTGACGTCGTACATGTACAACTCGCCGTCAACATACCTAATAGATCATAGTGAGGTTTTACATTTAGGGAAGATCTTTACCGTGTTTTGATAGATCATAGTGATGTTCTACATTTAGGGAAGACCTTTACTGTGTTTTGATAGATCATAGTGAGGTTTTACATTTAGGGAAGACCTATACTGTGTTTTGATAGATCATAGTGAGATTTTGTATTAAGGGGAAGACCTTTACCGTGTTTTTATAGAGCATTGTGAGGTTCTACATTAAGGGAAGACCTTTACCGTGTTTTGATAGATCATAGTGCGGTTCTACATTTATGGAAGACCTTTACTGTGTTTTTATAGAGCATTGTGAGGTTCTACATTTAGGGAAGACCTTTACTGTGTTTTTATAGAGCATAGTGAGGTTCTACATTTATGGAAGACCTTTACTGTGTTTTGATAGATCATAGTTAGGTTTACATTTAGTGAAGTTTTTTACTGTGTTTTGATAGATCATAGTGAGGTTTACATTTAGGGAAGACCTTTACCGTGTTTTGATAGATCATAGTGAGGTTTACATTTAGGGAAGACCTTTACCGTGTTTTGATAGATCATAGTGAGGTTCTACATTTAGGGAAGACCTTTACTGTGTTTTGATAGATCATAGTGAGGTTTTACATTTAGGGAAGACCTTTACTGTGTTTTGATAGATCATAGTGAGGTTTTACATTTATGGAAGACCTTTACCGTGTTTTGATAGATCATAGTGAGGTTTTACATTTAGGGAAGACCTTTACTGTGTTTTGATAGGTCATAGTGTGGTTTTACATTTAGGGAAGTCTTTTACCGTGTTTTGATAGATCATAGTGAGGTTTTACATTTAGGGAAGACCTTTACTGTGTTTTGATAGATCATAGTGTGGTTTTACATTAAGGGAAGACCTTTACTGTGGTTTGATAGGTCATAGTGAGGTTTTACATTTAGGGAAGACCTTTACTTAAAAGCATCACTTTCACGTAAACTTATGATTTATAGTATGGTAAAGTAAGGGTCATTATTTACGTACTTACTACCATAAACTTATGATTTATAGTATGGTAAAGTAGGGGTCAAGATTACGTTCTTACTACCATAAACTTATGATTTATAATATGGTAAAGTAAGGGTCATGATTTACGTACTAAGTGCAAAATACTGATTTTATAATTCTGTTAAGCATGCTTTATGATGTATGACCTTACGGCCGTATACTTATGTAATATATTACAGTATGTATTTCTAACGTATCAAATGACTTAATTGGAAAACTACTGTGGCCCATATGATAAATTGATTAACCGATTAAAATGCAATTGTTGATTCCTTTTATTAATAATAAATGTCAAAGATAAATGTGTAATATAGTGCATTTCTTTTATTTGCCATTTAATTGGTTCACAAAATGTGCCTCTTTCATGTTTGTATTAGCGTGACTCCCCGCCCACTCTGAACAATGTAAAAGTAGTCATTTTGGCTCATTGGTGTAAATTTAAGCATTCTGCATCTTAATAAGTACAATTCTTTGAACTACAGAGAATGTAACTTTATCACCATGGCTACACATATTTTGAGATATTAAAATGTAACCTATCTTAAGGTGACGTATACAATGAATTTCCTTTTATCAAAAATGAATGTCAAAGGTACAGGCTAATATATTGAATATCTTTCATTTGTCATTTAGGTGGCTCACGCAATATTCCTCTTTCATGTTTTTGTTGGCGTGACTCCCCGCCCACCCTGATCTAGCTACGTGTGGTCAGTCGTTGCATGAGTTTAAATTAAAACAAATCTACATCTTTGAGGGAGGCCAGATTACTCAGTATGTAACATTAATCACCAAGACTATATTCATTTTGAGATGTCAGAATGTTTAACCTATCTTGTGTCAAAAAAGACCTTCAACAATATCCCTTTGCATTCGTAAGTATGTAAATTTCAATGGTATAATCCGGAATGCTGCCTATTTTAGATAAAGTTGACGGTGATGTTCTGAAAAGACGAACTCGCTATTCTTGACTTTGTTTTTTTTCCGTATATGTGTCCGAGCTTTGCTTGTTAATCTAAAATTTTTGCTTGTTTCAACAGGTTGAAAATATAGTTACAGAAAAATGAAATATGGAACATTATTAATGGACTCAGCCTCAGAAAATAAAGTCATTTCCATTATTTTTATTAACTCCAAAGTGAACGACTGTTAGGTGCTGTTTAACCAATGAGAGATTGATTTTATTGCTAAAATTATATATATAGCTATTATCTATCAATAGGGTTATGTGTCCAAATAATTTGACTTGAACATAAGCAACCCTTTTCTCTTTATTTTAATAACAACCCATAACTGAGGCCTACCGGCAGAACAATGACTTATGGTTTAATTTAGAATGTATTTTGTGTATACTTCCCCATAAGATCTTTAGAATGTCTGTTTTTTTGTCGTTCTTTTAAATTGTTAATTTAATGCGTATACACGTATTGTATTGACACTGTTATAATGGATAACCATCTGTTTTACTTGTTTACGGCATAGCTCCCTTGGCCATCAGTTTGTTTTAGTTTTATACATACATTATACATTTATACATTTTATTTTCAAAAATATTTAAAATTTGAGTAGCTTAAAACGGTATATTTGAAACATGAAAATAAATAACTGCTTACGAGCAACAGTACAAAGGTTGGTATAGCATATGTAAAGATGAGGTGTGAGATTTATTTGTAAGTCATGCTTTTTGTGTAGTTTGACGATATTGGTCTGATTTTTCAAATAAGGAAAGAAAGTAGTTTAGATTAATGAATATAGCTGGACCAAATAATCTCACAACCCTCTATAATAACTTTAAAGCATTTTGGAAACTGATTTGAAATTCTGTGTTGTAGAAAGATATCATCGACCTGGAAACTTGATTGTTTTTGTGATCATCAAGCAGGTTCAAAGTGACACACATTTCAATGGCACGATTATAGCTCATCATACAGGTTTTTTTCTGTTATCATACTTCGTGTGCAGTACAAATACGTAAAAAAACATTTTATTATGTTATCAAAATTATTAGTCTTCATTTCATGCAGTCAATTAGCTTTGAAACCATTTGTATGCATTCCAATTATGTCAATGAAAAAATGAATAAAAGTGAACTACATCCAAGTTATGAATACCATTAGCGTGAACTACAGTACTGGTAATAATGCGAACATATTACCCGCTTTCCTGAATATTATTACAATGTATTGAACAAGATTTCCTTACCAGCTTCAGGACTATTTGTGATTTCGAGCACTTCCATAACCTCTTTGTATCTATTGCTGTCTCTTCTCAACATGTCACAGAACTTCTCATACGCATGACACCCAGTTTTTATCACCGAATGGAGAAATTTGTCAGCTCGCATAAGACGAGTGTTGGGCTGAACGTTTTTGATTTCTCGATGAGTACTCTCAGAGAAGATCCTAGATTCTGTAAACTCATGAAGAAACTTGTCTACCTCGAGTTCATTTTTCACTAAAGTCCAATTCTTTATCAACCGTCTTTCATCCTCTGAGTCCATGCCAGCACAGCTGGACGCCATTTTGAAATGGCTTCGCTCTTTTCGCTCTCTTTGCGGTCACATATGGAATGAGTTTCCGTGTCGTTATCTCTCACTTGACTGATCTGTTCATTTCTCTAAACATGGTATGGGAACCAATCAACTTCCACATATAAATGACGTCCGTGCGAGTTGAAAATACCACATACTTTATATTGGGGAACTCTTAAGGTTAATAGTTGTTGAAATGGCTAACTGTTATGGCAATAATTTTAGAAATAAGTTTATAATTTTATTTTTATTGGACACAATTAGAACAAAATTAAAACATTCTTTTTAAGGTAAAAGAGATGAATATTGACAACTAAAATCACATAAAAAATACATACAGTTTTTACACGATCCCATGAGGTCCTCCCTTAAAGTTATATTAAGACATCAAAACAATACGGATTGTTTAAATTGAATGTATCTACAAAATAGGCGATCCATCCCGTGACCCCAGTACACTGCTATTGTTTCCTTACCCCTATGGCGATACATAAAACCAAAGATCTCTCGAGCGGACCCGAGCCCTTTTTGGCTGATAAGACAACCGTATGAATGCTTTACTGAAATTTCCGAAGTATCCATTTCTTGCTATGAAATAAACACCGATAGCACAAGACCAATACTCAATAGGTTTAGTAGAATCGTTACGAGCACAGTCAAATCGATTTGTTAGCGTTTTTATACAGTCGTCGTGCTGGTGGTGTTCAATTACTGATATCTCTGTAATTTGTTTGCTCAGACAAGTTTTGCATCATGCATACTCGTGTCCTTGTTAGACTTAATGGCCATACAATGGCTTTTAAGAGCAGTGGCATCACCTCTCTCTGGATCTCTCTTATTAACTTTCTATTTCTATACTGTTAATACTGTAAACGCACAGACACCTCTTTACTGGTTATTTCTGAACTTAAAACTAGAAATGTTGCAGCTCGCCTTCAATTTTTCTTTGTTTAACAAACTCTTCCGTGCTAATGTGTTAAGCTTCCTGCTTTCGGAAAAGACAATCATAAATCTATAATTAAATAATATTGTTTCACAGTAATAAAGCGAGAATTGTTTTTAAGAAAATGTATTTTCGCTCAACATTATATGTTTAGCAAAGTATATACCGATATGAGTTTTTGCTTTAATGTGGAACATGAAATTCCGCACAGTGTTGAGATTTTGAGATCTATTTACTGTTTACAGCTCTATTGAAGTTGTGGGTTATCCTTTTTGCAATTTTTGCAAAAATAAGTGACGATAAAAACATTTAAGAGACGTCTTAATCAATTGTGATATAATTCAATATTGTTCCTGAACACTCAAAATCACATTCCTTTTCTAGATAAAATCAGCGCAAAATATATTTTGCAAATTCCGGCAAATATTGGATATCGTTATGATGGTACCTAAATATATTATACCTGTCGGTCACTATTTATCACCACCAAATCTTTAAAGTTCACAGAGTTCGTTCCATACTCTTGAACTTACATTGTTCGTATTTTTAATATATGATCTCAATATGAAATAGTGCTTTGACAGGTAGAGTGTATTAGATAATTCAGTTCTATAAGGTATATTTATACAAGGACAATGATATAGAGAAGAAAATAATGGACTTTGTATGGTCAATTATAGAAAGTTTAATCAGTGATGACTATGTACCGAATCCCATCAGAGTACTCAGATACATATCATCACGACATGTCAGGTGGTTTTTATGTCTAATCTGGCATGTAAGCAATCTCGTTACTTTACTTTATCTTCTTATTGCTACTTTGTAGATTTTCTATGAAGGTTTCCGTCGGTCCGAAGCTGTGCATATCTTATTTTGATAAGCTGCCAGACAGCAACTTTGATTTTGTCAGTACAAGTTTGCTATTTCTTATTTTAAAGAAGTACTTACAGTGACGAAAGATGTTTCTCAAATTTAATACGAAGGTTCCCCATGTTACACTCTATTAATGTCCTAGTAAGAAGGTGAACGACAACCTCACTTCCAAAGGACTATGTCAAACACTGTAGTCTGGAGCTTTGATTAAACGTGGCATTTTCTGTTGACGAACAGAAATGACGTGTCCTGTGATATCGAATTAGGTCTCTTCGTGATATTATGAAAAAACCTCTTAATCAAAATATTCCCTACTGCCCAAAGCAAAAAGAATTTGTTGAGAAAGACGTGAACGATATATTTCCAAACTAATTTTTTTCTCAACCATATTTTTATTTCCTCAACCATATTTTTCGACCATATTCGTATACATATTTTTTTAATGGACACATAAATGCTATTTTTTGACCATTTTTGTAAGTCTGGTGAGCCCTGGGCCCGTATTCATGAAACCGTTCTCGTGCTCAAGCATGGTTTCTGTGCTCAAACCAACTTTCTTGTAACTCGCTTAAATTATATCACACGATCAAAAAGTCAAAAATAAACATTGAAAACAGTTTTCGTCCTTAAGTCTCTTCAATGTTTTCCCAAATCATTGACAAAATAAGATATACTTATTAATTCATAGCCGTAACAGGAAATTCTGCTTGAGCACACAATTTATGGTTGAGCATGAGAACGGTTTCATGAATACGGGCCCAGGTGTTGTGTTGTGCTCGAATGGGTCCCGACCTCTATAGAAAGCTAAGAGATAAATAAGCCAACAACCCGGTTTACAGAAATCTTTTGTTTTATTCTTATTAACTTTACATGCTCGAACTCAATCGCAGATTGATATGTAGTTACAACATAGCTTATAAATGTAACAAGCAAAGAAATGGTCTGATGAACTTACATAAAACACGCTAACATATACAAAGACAATGCGGTAGTTGGACTGTAGATTCGTACCGTCGGCACGTTCAACAGGACACCTAAAACTGTGCTAGGGTTATAACATTTTCATATAGGAAGACAATCATCAATTGTTTTGATATATTTTAAAAACTGTTAAAATACAAAACATTCAAAACTAGATCGCATGCAAACAAATAAACATAAAAGAAAATTCGGTAAATGAAACATTTCGGTCAGGGGAATAGGTACATAATATAAATATATGAATGGGTCGTTGTCACGTTTCAAACATCCTGAGCACGTTCACATACATAAGCTGTAGAGTGAAGGTCAATAAGCTACACAGGGTATAACGTAGACAAGGGTAACGAGTGGCGGTCTAGATAACTAGATCATTCCTCTTGTCATCTCATCTCAAACAAGCTAATCTATGTTAAGGGAGACGGGGGCCACGAGTGGTGATCTACACACTCCCTCCTCTTGTCACCTCGAACAAAACACACTAGGTATAAAGTCGACAAGGGTAACATGTGGTGATATTCACTCTCATTTCAGACCCCAGAGTCATCTCAGCCTTAAAACACTAGGTTTAACGTAGACACGGGTAACGAGTGGTGATATTCACTCTCATTTCAGACCCCAAAGTCATCACAATCTAAAACACTAGGTATAACGTAGACACGGGTAATGGGTGGTGATATTCTCCCCATAGTCATCTCAACCTTAATGCACTAGGTATAACATAGACAAGGCTAACATGTGTTGATATTCTCCCCAAAGTCATCTCAACCTTAATACACTAGGTATAACGCAGACAAAGATAACGAGTGGGGATCTACTTACTAAGATCGCCTGAGCTTTTTACAAATTATAGAAGGCGTTAGTAACGATAAAGATAAATATAAGATTTAACATGTATGCGCTCTATACAGAAAATGCTTTAACTTGGAGTAAATTAAATATACAATTGAAACATCATAAAAACGAGCCTTTGTAATTCAGCCACCACTAGTTTGGGTTTCACCACTATCCATTCATTCTTTCAGGTAAAACATTTTTCTTTTTCTATACAAAAATACGTTGCTAATCCAGCCGTGCCACAACATAGACACGTTCCCTGGAGGCAAGGTTTACGAGATAGTCGAGGCGTCATTGGTGACACTAATGAAACACATTGTAAAATGATATAAAAGATTATCGTTTGTTTAATGAAATGACTCTATATTTCGTTTGGTTGATTATGATAACTCGGTTTCCACATAAATGCTCTCTCAGTGAATGCACAACTGTTAAGTGCCTTAATGCAGTACATTATTATTAAATGAATCTGGGGCTTAACATTTGGATTTTCTTTTAAAGAAATTCATATTGTCTTAAATACAAAAATAAGACATAAAAAATGGATAAGCTTATAAAACTACTAAATTCGAACATTCATATATCTGAACATTTAGAAGAACTGTTCATTTTGTTCCACAATGAAAATCATAACAATATCAGATCTTAACTGTTCTAGACATTTCTCCTTTCACACAGGTTTGATAAACAATGGTTCAAGGAGCTTCTTGTTTCGTCTTTTCACCTCATTGTACACGGTTGCTCAGCATATCCTCCTAGTGTTACAACGTTAATTTCAATATGAACATGATATATTAAGTAGTCTGTACTGGATTTAAGACAGTACTGATATACGTTTCTGTGCCTTGCGCGTTAGTTCAATATTCTTGCAGTACATTGTTTTTTTTCCTACCTGTAGATCTAGGTAGATGGTCACTTTTTCACGGTAACTGCACGATACAGTTACTTTGTACAGTTGCTTCCAATTTTGTTTTGTTTTATTCACTTCATTCAATCTTAATATCATTATTGACAAAGATTTCTCAGTTATAAAACATCCCTAGGGGCCGTCGTGGCTTTATCTTGGAAGGATCGCTTCTCCTGAAGTTTCGTTTCGGTTGTTCTAGCTGTCTCATCCTGGAGTCTAGGCTCTGGAGGCGTTCCTCTCCCACCCTCTGTTTGAATTCCAGCTTCAGTATCTGTTGCTGTTGTTTCTTCTTGTCCTCCCTAAGTATTAGAATTTCCTCTTGTTGGCGTTCATTGTCTAGCTGCCCCTCCTCATGAAGCGTCTCCAACTTTTTAATTTGTTCCTTTTGCCTGGCGATGTCATTCTCGATGTCCTGAATTTTCATCAGCTGGTTGTTGAGTTCCAATTCCTTCTCTTCCAGGGCCTGTTTTTGTACTTCAAGTCTCTTTTCCAGATCTTTTAGTTCAAACTCTTTCCTGTCTAGTTCGTCTTTAGCTTCCATCACACCTTCTCCCTCTTCTCTTAGCTTTTTGTTCTCCAATTGGAGCTGTATGATCCTGTGCTGGAATGAATTCAGTTTGTCAATGAGTGCACGGTTAGTTTTTCGCAGACGCTCGTTTTCTGCCTTGACATTCTGAATTTCCTCTTCGCTCACGGGTTCCTTGCATGTTGTCTTTGCAAACTTCTGGAAGAGTTCTGCAATAGTTGGTGCGATGCGAACCAATTCCTGCTCCAGCGCTTTCATGTCGACACCGGGTGTTTCCGGTGCTGCTGCCTGAGAATTATCCGAACCCGAAGCACCAGAGGGTTGACCCCCGGGAGCTGCCATATTTGAGCGTTCCTCATAATCAGAATTTCTTGATTGTGTGATGATTGCCTCTCCTGTGCTTGGTGCCCTAGATAGCCCTCCGTATGGAGCGACTGCATTGTTTGGTGGAACTTGATTAGTCGGTGGAAATGATTCGCTGGCAGAGGATTGGGACCTCCAAGCACGACGCGCGGCTGATTTACCCCTTCGTTGGTTCTTTTCTCCTGTTTCGCCATCTCTGCTTGGCATGCTGATATCTGTACTGGCACTCTAACAAAGAGAACAAAACAATACTATCAGGAGAACCATTTTCCTCTCATTTATTGAACAGGAGTGGAATATATGACATATTTTGATGGCTTATTGTAGGTTTTTTTAAAGTAACACTGCTTTTTAGAATGAAGTTGGTATATTTTAAATACCAATGGTATCCATCTTCTATTAAACGGTAAATATGCATAGCCTCAAAGGTATATGTCACAGTATAAAAGGAATATTAAAATCCAGTCTCTCAATAAAATGCTCTTCATATGTGTGTTGACGTTATGGTTAATGTTAACATTATTGTTTATTATTGACGCTATGGTTTATGTTGATGTTGTGGATAATTGTTATGGTCTATGTTGACGTTTTGGTTTATGTTGACGTTATGGTCTATTGATAATGTTCACGTTATGGTCTATGTCGACGCTAAGGTGTGTTATTTACACTTTGGCCTATGATGACGTTGTTGTTTATTGTTTAATAATGACTGTATGGTCTATTGTAAATGTTGACACTATTGTCTTTCGACGCTTAGGATTGTTATTTACACTTTGGTCTACGATGACGTTGTGGTTTATTGTTAATAATGACGGTATGGTTTATTGTAAATGTTGACACTATTGTCTATGTCGACACTAAGGTTTGTTATTTACACTTTGGTCTATGATGACGTTGTGGTTTATTGTTAATAATGACGGTATGGTCTATTGTAAATGTTGACACTATTGTCTATGTCGACGCTAAGGTTTGTTATTTACACTTTGGTCTATGCTGACGTTGTGGTTTATTCTTGACTCTATGATTTATTGTTGACGCTACATTTTATGCTGACGAAATTGTATATTATTTTTTATATCCTACATCTAACGGCATAATAGTTATCTATTGTCACATGTTATCTTTATGTTATACATGATTCCACAAGGAGTATAAGAGTTTAACTGATCTAAAATATCCATGCTAAATCCTAGGAATACAAAATACGTGTCTTATCGTATCAATAATGCCAATATGGTGATTTTTTTCCAAAATCAATGCACAATTAAACATGTGTTTAATAAACAATTAATGTGAGAATATAAAATAAAATAAAAACGAAATTTCTTAAGAAACTATAATTGCTTACTTGTCAAACTGAACATTTTCAAAGACACATATTGTAGTATGAATTATATTTCTTTTTAAATTACTAGAAGCAGTTGGTTTTATAAAAGGATAATAGCACAGTTTACACGGAATTGTTAAAGATACATATTACTTTCTCGATAAAACATTACATGATAACTTACAGAGGAAGACATGCTTGAGATAGGCCTCTGAGACCCCGACCTGCCCGAGTCCGGCCTCGTGTTGTCAACGGGAGTAGCTGAAACAAAGAATACAGACATTCAATGATATTAAACTCAATTTGGTTTGTATTTGGATTTGACAAATTAATATTCATAATTAAGAAAATGTTACCATTTTGTTTTATTTATATATGAATCTGAGGTAGATGTGTTTCGAGGCCAGCAAATGCTTACCATGATGATATTTGTCCTACAATATGACTGCTGAGAGTGTACGTACAGACCATTGTCTGTGTTGTGTTCTATATCAGTACAGATTAACTCCCTTTAATGTCCAAACATGTTATATACTTGTCCTATAAAAGTTATGTCTACGGCGAGTTCCGATATAATAATTTGTTTCTGTGGCACGAACAAAACTAGTAGACCTAGTGCGGTATAAACTTTAGGAAATGTGATAACTAGAGAAACGATCTATGTCTTATCATAGGATATATATACAAAATAATATAAAAATATAAAATAACTTCTTACTACAAAATGTGATATAGTTCATATATGGTGTTTTTTGCATACGATGATAAACGTTTCAAGTACAAGAATAAATAATTTCTGAGAGACTAATAATTTTAAATACATATTCAATTTCCATATCACAATTTTTTACACTTTTAAATATTTTTATGTAAATAAGATTAAGGAATGTAATAATATCACAAGAATTTGATCCTGAAAATGATCCTGGCATATAATGTATTCGGTAGATTCAATATTTTGTATTCTTGTGGCTGATTGAGTTAACTACAGTATTCAGCTGTCTTAATCACTCTTATAGCTCAATCGTTTATTGCTTAATGTGTCCCTAACTTTGACTTGCTAAGTTTATATATAGTATATACAATATACAGATATATAATGTATGGAACATATTATACATCGTCATCACAAAAAATAGTCTGGTGTATTTCATATTTAAGCCGAAGAATACCATATAGATTCCACTTTTGTATTTTAATGGGGGGTTTTAAATTCATATCGCACTGTTTAATTCACATATAAATTAGTCTACTGTACATTTTAAAACGACTATAACATACTACTTTATATATCTGATATAGTCTAGTGTTTTCTCACCTGTACTTGTAGGCCGTACATTGATGAGGTTGGAGGCAGCGGCTCCTCCAGAACATCCTCCCGCATTCTCGCCTATCTCTAGCTTTTCCATGATGGCTTTGTAACGGTTCTCATTGTCCCGTCGCAGAATGTTACAAAACGTCTCAAAACCTTTATCTCCAGCATTAATCAAGTTATTCAGAAACTTTTCAGCTTTCATTTGCCGTGTGTTTGGCTGAACACTAAGAATATCTCTCCCTTGCGTAGGCGCAAAAATACCAGCCTCGACCATTCCGTCCACGATTTCATCGGCGGGAAGTTCATTCTTCAGGTAAGCCCAGTGCTTCCAAATCTTTCTCTCATCCATTGAACTCATATTTAAGCTGAGTTATAACAAATTTAAACAAAATTCTATTAAAATGAGTTCAGAAAGATTAATTTTTGATCACATACTATTCTCTACGATTGTTGTCAGACGGCCGCCATTTAATCTCTCCTGGTGTATGACTATGGACTTTTTACGGGCCAGCAGATTGACCAATCAAAATTGTTTTAAATTGTTTACAGATATCACATGAGACAATAGAAAAGGTGACTTACGTAGTGGAGTTACATTGTCTTGTGTGTATTGCATTGTTTTTAAGCCAAATAACGTCGAGGTTTTAAACCCTGGCTGAGTCACTGTTTAAACGCTACTGATACAATATTTTTATTGGTTTATAATTGTTTAATGAATGCATTTATAATTGTTTTGTAAACTGATAAGGCCAGGTGGACACATCTCTACGTGTACCAGCTGTTTCTTACGTTATGTGCCGTGAACTATTTTTATGCGGATAGATTAATTAATTGTTTTATCTTACTAACAGTAATAGGTATACTTCCCTGAGACAGATATATGTGCCAATAGAAACAATAAAACCATTTCAATATATGTTATAAAATATTTTACATTAATAATGGAACATAATTACCTACAGTATTCTATCATTATGATCCTAAACCTTACCGAACGTAAAATCCTAAGAAGTTCCGAACAATGAAATTATTTACATGAAATAGGTTTGAAGAAATTATACACGTATTAGCTTTTACACAATTTATAAATTTATAAAAAACAAATAATATACAAACAATTCCGTTGTTTTATAAATGTTGCAATTTCTTAAACATCCTTGAGATGTTCTGCCTGAAGACCCCATTGTGATAGATTCGTGATAGTTTGTTGACATAAACATAAAGTAAGACTGTCGCACCAACACTTGACATAACACTACAATCAGGATGGTCCTATAATTACCTAGTTGACTGTGTAAGTTATTAATAATAATCAATATCTATTATGAAATATACGGTAATGAACATACAAAAGTTATGGTAATTTTTATTCAAAACAAATAATAACAAGCGAACATTTCATAAACTCTTGTGAAGCATTCCTTTACTGATACATAATGCGATAGTTAATGCTAAGAGGTGGATTGGTTATTCACTGTGTTATCGTTTAAAATAACAAAATTTTCTTCTTACATGTAAACTTCACGTAGAATAAAAAAGGGAAACTTATTTTATCACTTTTTTCACGTTTTTATTTCCAAAACCAGCAAACTGTGAACAGAGGAAAGATTTACACGGAGATGAAAGACAAGGAGAATGAGACCAGGTGTTCCTGAAGAGTATTCGTCTTCTGCTTCATCGCCATGCAAATCTAGGTAAAACTCCAAGTAATACCACGTCTTACGTAATAATTGAAACTGGGGTAGTGACAACAAAACCACAAAGCTCACTAATGAATATAAAAAAACATCGACCTTCATATCACACAAAGAAAATAGTATATTTACTTATGAGATCATGATGGCAACCATAAAACTTGTCCACATTCTTCATCAGCCTGCAACTTTTGAAGCCTTGTGTTGTAATTTTTTCCGTCAGCAGTCGACATCTATCACGAAAGTCATGATATTCGGAGATCTTGACAGAATCAACTGCGACATGTTAACACCGTAGTAGGGGAGCAGGAGTGTTACTATCAAGAAAAGGAAACTTCCAGAAAGGAATATGTCTAATTTTCAATCTGACCATGAACGGCGAATTCATGTGTTTGTTAACTATTAAATTCTATTTTTGACGAGCAGGCGTGTGTTTTAAATAACGGAATACTTATAAGTACATGGCCCAGTATATCCCTATGTTTTAAAGGCGTTAATGGAAGCAACGTAAAGAATCATTTTTGGAAGACAAATACACTTTCACATTATGAAATATGATGAGATAGAACTTTAAAGTGAATTAATGTTATCGTTAATAACGTGATCAACTGGATACTTCAACTTATTTTAATAAGGAAGTGTTTGATATGACTCACGTTGTTTTTTATATAAGAAAACATGTTTTTAATTAAGAAAAGAATCCATATGAAGATATCGGTTACTTCTGATGAAGATATTATTTTGTTCACTCGGGCAGGTTTGATGCACATAAGGACCGTCTTTCATCGTTACTGGTTATAATCCGGTATTCTTTCGCCTTTCCGACGACTTACCCAATATAGGAAGGGAGGTAACCGAAACACGACTAAAATTCGACTAAACATTTAATAGTAAAACGTCTTCTTGTTCCTGTAATTACATGTACTTTCAAAATCAAGTTGATTTGATATTTCGGCAATGTTTACGAATAAGCAAGGCTATTAACCAAACTGGCAGACTTTAAATAGGTTTGTAAGTTAAAAAAAAAGAACAAAACAAATGCCGGTTTGGTTCAGCGCTGCAGCAATCTAGCTGTCCCTAAGGCTAGCGTATGACTGCATGGATGATATCTGTCGGTAAGGCATTCCGATCTCGAACGTTTTCTGCATCATTCCTTCTGGTAAGTAGCTTATTTTTTGTAGTGTTGTCTGGCGAGCAATGGTGGTAATTGTCTTCTTTATTGATGGAGACTATTCCTCTATCTATCCCGTACAGCATCATGATTCTAGAATCCTTTCTCATTTCTTGTGATGATTTCCACCTATAAGCTCTTGAATAATAGTCGAAACGCTGGACCTAAATCGAGGTCAGTTCAAGGCATATCTCGCAATTGTTCTCTAAGTTTTCAATCAATGCTGTTGAAGTTATGTTGAGTTTAGGGATCCCATACGGAGAATGCATATTCTAGCATTTGCATGAGAGGTCTTTGTATGCCAGTATCCTAATATATTATATAAACTTTACTTCTTTTACAACAATTATGAAACAAGTTATTTCGACTTATACTAATCACTCTTGTTTGGCCCGAAAGTTAGTGCACGGGGGTCTTAATGTGGAAGGAAACCGGAGTACCCGGAGAAAACCCACGTTGTCGAGCAGGTGACCCTATACTTTCTCACGTCCGATCGGGGAATCGAACATGTTCTTCCTGTCTGTACCTACTTGATATGTGAGCGTCCCATTTGAGAGTGATGAGTCCTAGCTAAGGTGCTATCTGGACCTCCTGTGATACTTAGTCAAGGTGCTATCTGGACCTCCTGTGATACTTAGTCAAGGTGCGATCTGGACCTCCTGTGATACTTAGTCAAGGTGCTATCTGGACCTCCTGTGATACTTAGTCAAGGTGCTATCTGGACC
>JAUMHH010014453.1:0-10964 GCA_032359455.1 Chlamys rubida
AGGAACACTATTATTTTGACGGTTGTAATGTGTATTTAGGAACACTATTATTTTGACGGTTGTAATGTGTATTTAGGAACACTATTATTTTGACGGTTGTAATGTGTATTTAGGCACACTAGCACACTAAAAACCCATTATGCTTCCGACTTTCAGATATATTAAACAACAATAAAAAATGTATCTGAATAAAATGGTACTTTCTTTTATATATATATTTTGAGATAAGTGTGTCTCGCTACCTTCTTAACAAATGAAAACTCTCTAATTGTGTCCGCCAGTGCTTTATTCAGAACAGTCTACAGTGAAAAAGATGTCTGCCTACAAAAGCAATATATTCTTCTCAAGTTTTGATGAACATAATTGGATATATTACCACCACAGACACGCACCTAATATAATCATTTTGGTAGAGGTCCTTATATCTGTGAGTAGAATGCACTTATATGATAGTCAAACAGTAGGTCAGCTATACAAGTATTACATGTACTGTAGTTTTAAGACAATTCTAATGAGTACATAATGGCATATTTCCTTTCGCACATTAAAAAGAATTTGGCTTTTAAGCAAGCTATGAACTATATATACATATATTATAAAAGCAGAAAAATAATCCTTACGGACGAAGAAATAATACAAGAATTACGCGTAATTATATGTCTCGCCTGTCCCCACTTTGAACATCAGATTCAATGTGTCAAGCATTGTAAGTTTGAGCCGAATTTCGACCAATCATGCGGAAGCCAATGTACGACGACCACCTTGTCAGATCAGAAAACGGATGCCGCAGTTGCGTTCACAGTGCGAAAATACACTTACATACCGAATTTTTGCGAAATCAAACTATAATTAAATTTCGACCAATCTGAAGCCAATATACAGTGACCATTTTGTCAAATAATAAAATGAATGTCATGGTTGAGTTTGCAGTGCCAAAAAACATGTCCAGACCAACTAAGACTGACATTGAACAATAACTGAATTGAGACCAATCAGAAGCCAGTATAAGGTGGCCATTTTGTCAAATCAGGGAACAGATGCCGCAGTTGAATTCGCAATGCTAAAGTACACTTACATACCAATTTTTAGCGAAATCAAACAGCAACTGAATTTGACCAATCAGAACCCAATATACGGCAGCCATTTTTTCAAATCAGAAAACGGATGTTGTGGCTGAATTCGCAATGCTAAAATTTACTTACATACCGATTTTTAGCAAAATCGAACAGTAACTGAATTTCGACCAATCAGAAGCCAGTATAAGGTGGCCATTTTGTCAAATCAGAAAACAAATGCTGCGGCTGAGTTTGCAGTGACAAAATACACCTACACATAAAATTTGAGCGAAATAATCGAACAATATCTGAATTTCAACCAATCAGAAGCCAGTATACTGCAGCCATGTGTGTTTTCTGATTCCGTTAAAGCATTGAGGTTGTAACCCTAGAGATGGTAATGGTCACCCAAACTTACAGTCTAAGTTTAATTAGTCTAACATTTAAATGTTTGAGATACAGCATATAACACACAGCTAAATGCAAAAAAGTTTACATTGAGGAAGATGCTGTGAAAGTCCATGGCCCGCGAAATGTAGACCACATTCAACATATCATGCATGGTTTATAATCAATGGGTTATGAATATAAAACGCATGTATGGTCCAAGTTTGGTTGTTCTAGCACTTCTACTTTTTGAAGATGCTGACAAAGTCACTGGATCGTGAAATATAGCCAATATTCAATGAATAGCATATGATGCATGATTTGAAATGCACTATGTCTCAAATAACTACAGGCCAAGTTTAGTTAGTCTAAAACTTTAAATGTTTAAAATACACCATAAAACACACAGCTAAACGCAAAACTTAACGTTGATGAAGATGCTGTCAAAGTCACTGGACCGCGAAATGTAGGGCACATTCAGCAACTGATACATGAATGTACGGTCGAAGTTTGGTTGGTCTAGCACTAAACGCAAAAACTTCACGTTGACGTCCAGCCACCTCGACATCCGTCGAAGGCGAGACAATAAAAAGAAACAATCTCAACATCGGGTCTTTAGTTCTTTCATCTCTTCAAAGAGATTCTTCAGACTTTTTATTTTGTATGTCAGTGGATACATCCAATTATATTTGCCAAAATATCAATCAAAACTGTTAAATGATACAATATCTTTATGTAGATCCATTCACTCTATAGAAGATTCTGAATTTGTTCAAAGCACTGAACAGAACTTTTAACCGCCAACTAGCAAGTACACTTATTTGTATATCAAACATTAAGTATACAGATAATTGTTATATTGTGGTCTTATATATCTGAAAGTCGGATGCATTTCTAAACAAAAGATAACAGTTGTTGTGTGGTTTTTGTGCCAACAAAACATACTAATTATGAATAAATAATGTTATAAAAAGGTATGCTTAAAGTAACCTCCGTCCCCTATTCATTTCTATGAGATCATGTTAAGATATTTATAAATACAATTTGGTAAGATTAATGTATAGTTCTAATGTGTATTTAGGCACGAAATAGAGAGAATCGTTGACCTAATTAAGCCAGTATATAACAAGGTCACGGTGACCTACTTTTTATCATTTGCAGCTTCCTTGTGACAACAAAATATCAAATTTATGTAGAAAAAAAACCTGCAGATTTTTCAAAAAGAGGACCATTTGTAATTTTGATCCCCCACTTTAAACCCGCATATCTCGGAATAGTCTCCAAGCTGAGCTCAATTTCATGCATATCATGACGGCATAATCCAAATGTATGTATATACAAAAAACAGTTCCCGGTGATAGCCACCAGAAGGCCCAAATTTGCAACCTTCTTGTTTGAAAGTGAAACATTACTGGCAGTCTTTGTCAAAAAATGAAGTATTCCATATCTGTGATCAAACTTGTACCGGTTGGGGTTGGGTCATGTTATACGACTTGAAATAATTAATTGTCACCTGGCATCATGTATCATCAACTTCCACCTGTGCGTTTAACATTTCATCCAAGAATTTAGTTGTGATTGATCTCAGGTCTGTCATCACTTCAATTGTCTTTGGGAACACTAGAGAATCGTCCGCATGACTTAATAGCATCTGACATTTCATGGATAGACACAATTCATGCTCCATTCTTTCCAGTGTATACTTGTTCTCAACCCCGGGCCGATCTGAAACATATCACACCAGGATACATGTTATAATATTGGTAAAAAAATGCCCTTCATTAAACATAATGAAAACATAATGAAACCTAATCCTGTGTTATACAATCACCCCGTTAACCAGGTTCCGCTGCAGTTATGTCTTAATTTATTGACGTATGTAATAAGAAAACTTTTAGTTTCGTGCAAAAGTTTTGGAATGGTGATTTCAGTCCCAATCAGTTGTAAAAACAAAAAAATCCTGAGTGAAGTCAAGATATTGGAACTTCAATAATCCCCTAGAACCATTAACAAACAAAGCGTGGGCCAGCTGTTTGAAAACCACAAATACTAAATCCTGTCAAAAAGTTCCAGTAAAGTTTCATTCTAGCAATTTCATTACCTGTTAACGAGTGTAATTTAATCTGTATATTTCTAAATCTACATTTATCTTTCCTTTCGGGAAGTTAAGAAAGTTGCTTGCGTGACAAAAGGTCGACTTTAACCATGACTATAGCTTCCTAAACATCGTGTGCTGTGACCTCCAACTTTGCCATAGTGTAAGTTTAATAAAAACAAATCGGCTCACAAATCGTTTAAGCGTTGATATTAACCTTCTATTAATAGTAAAACTGACACTGAAAGTCGTAAAGCCATGAGCATCTTGCACTCTATTTTCTCATTCTTGACTAATGTATCAGTTTTGATTAAAATAATTAAGAAGAAAGTCGCTAGTGTGGTAAAATATATCTTCTATGTACATGAATTGTGACCTTGACCTTGATTGCCACCGTAAAACATCAAACCATTATAGGTATTCTCATAGTTGATTATTGGATGAATTTTGAATCAAATCAATTCGACACGAAGTCTTGAGAGAAATGACAAAAAGGTGTGCCTTTCAGAAAATATACTTTCAAAATAATCGACCTTTGACCTATGACATTAACCTTTGAGGAGATAATAACTGAAAAAAACAGGTAAACGTAACACCATTAAAAGATACAATTCCAAAGTTATGCCATGATAAGACGGTCACATCTTGGTCCGCAGAAATTGACTGTTATGATAATACAATAATCTGAACAGTATAATTCTCAAACGACAAATGCACATGAACATACCTGAACAGAATAACAACATGGCGGCAAGAAGGGAATGTTCAACGTCATTGAGTTCGAGCTTTTGAAGCTTTTTGGCTGCTTTGTACATATCCTGAAATAACTGTCCTAGTGTTCCAATCTCAAGATCACAGTGTTGGGGTACCACAAATTGTAGCTTAGTATCTATCCACTCGCCGTTTGAAACGTCAGCGTTTAAGCTACCATGAATAACGGCTGTCTCTAGAATGCTAGCCTTGATCAGGTGTCTTTGACTCGCTAATGTCATTTGTGTGAAGTGGGGAATCTCCCTTGCGAACGCCGTTTGGAATAACACTATTCCAGGCAAGTATCTTGAATATACAGCCCTTGCCGCTGATTCCGTTGTAACCGTTGTTGTATTCTACAGTTAAAAAAAATGTGTCAAAAAACATGTCATGAGATGGGTGCACATGAAGAACAGCAAAAGATCTAGATATGTTGATTTCCCAGCGCTTTTGTTTGAATTTAACTAAATTTGTCTGGAAGCATCCCTAGGTGGTGGGAATTCAAAAATGTACAAATGGTGGCGCTGACTTCCCAGGGGGCTGAGGGACGGGGCAAAAAAGGGGGCAGTTTGGCTACATTGCTATAAACGACTTCTTTTGTAGAACTAGATACTGGATATCAATCACATTTGGTCGGAAGTATTCATGGGAGACAGGGATATCAAAAGTGTACAAATAGTGGGGCTGGCTCCCCGGGCTAAGGTTGGGGCCAAAAATAGTTTTTTACTTGGAAATAGTTGAGATCCCCACCCTATAACCTTATATACAATTGCTGAGTATAGTAGACGAATGCACATATGCTTCCAGGATGACCCTTGGTCTGCCCCACCCTTGGAGTCTGAACCCCTATGTCATAGCTACAAAACGGTTAAGATACCCACCCCAAACTATATATACAATTTTTCGGCATAGAGAGACGAATGCAGTCATGATAGTAGAATTGACCCCGGGGTCTGTCCCATCCTTGCAGACTTAACCCCTGCATCATAACTTTGAAACGGTTGAGATCCCTACTACACAACTATATATACAAATGCTGGGCATAAAGAGACGAATGCAGTCATGATATAAGAATAGACCATGGAGTCTGGCCAAACCCCTAGGGACCTAGTTTCTGAGTCACAGCTTGGAAACAGTTGAGATCCCCACCCTATAACCATATATACAATTGCTAAGTATAAAGAGACGAATGCACATATGCTTCCTGGATAGACCCGGGGTCTGCCCCACCCTTGGAAACTTAACCCCTAGGTCATAACTTTGAATTAAGATCCTCATCCCAAAACTATATATACAATTACTGGGCATAAAGAGACGAATGCAGTCATGCTATTATAATTGACCTTGGGGCCTGCCCCACCCTTGCAGACTTAACCTCTGGGTAATAGCTTTGAAACGATTGAGATCCCTACCCCAAAACTATAAATACAATTGCTAGTCATAAAGAGACGAACGCAGTGATCATATTAGAATAGACCATGGTGTCTTGCGAAACCCCTAGGGACCTAGTTTCTGAGTCAAGGCTTGCAAACAGAAGATATCCCCACCCTATAACCATATATACAATTGCTGAGTATAAATAGACGAATGTACATATGCTTTCAGGATTGCCCCGGGTTCTGCCCCACCCTTGGAGTCTTAAACTCTAGGTCATAACTACAAAACGGTTAAGATCCCCACCCAAAAACTATATATACAATTTGTTCGGCATAGAGGGACGAATGCATTCATGATATTGGAATTGACCCCGTTGTTTGCCCAACCCTTGCCGACTTAATCCCTGTGTCATAGCTTTGAAACGGTTGAGATCCCCACCCAAAAACTATATATACAAATACTGGTCATAAAGAGACGAATGCAGTCATGATATTAGAATTGATGCTGGGGACTTGCCACAACCCAAGGGACCTAGTTTCTGAGTCACAGCTTTGAAACAGTTGAGATCCCGACCCTATAACCATACATAAAATTGCTGGGCATGAAAAAGCTAATACAGATATACTACAAGGATTGGCTTTGGGGTCTTGCCCATTCCCTTGGATCTTATTTGGAGACTATTTTGCCATGTCTTGCTTAGATATCCAGGTGAGCGATACATGCCCTCTGGGCCTCTTGTACTGAATTTACAGTTGCTAAGCTTGACCACGCCTTTATTCTCAATTTCTATGTTGTGGCACACTTAAGTCCAATTGTTCTGTTTTGTCTTCCCTAAACAGTTTGTTGTATCACACCTAAAACCAATTGTTCTGTTTTGTCTCCCTTAAAACAATGTATGTGTTGTATCACATAACAGTTTTTTGTAATGTTTCTCATCTACTTTACAGTTAATGTGTTTCATCATACATGATTAATTAGCTACTTAATAACTTTTAGTTCTTTAAAATAACTTTTAAAAACATAGCATGTCCATGATCTGCAAACAACTATAAATCTTATGTATAACAATGTCTGTTTTTATGACAAAAATTAAGTTTCCTGTAGTTGTTCAATATTATATGACCTACCTGACATGAGCTGAACCTTGCACAGTATACTTCAAAGGACCTGAAAGCGGCCTTGAAGGCGTCGTGGATCGTTAGTACCATCTGTTCCGATTTGATCTGTTTATCGACATCCACAGAGCCGTGTGATGTCTGGGGCAACTTGAAGAACTTCATTTTCGATGGCTTGTCCTTTTTGGGGCATCGACCTAACCGCACGCCTACAAAAATGAAATGGTCAAAACGTTCCCGAAAAAAATTGAGAACAAATGTAAATGTCAAGTGATCCCAAAGGAATCTTTTTACGTTACACCAGGTCATATTAATAAAACAGGAAACAATTCGCCCACCGGTATGTTTTCCTGGGACGTGTCTGTATGACGTTCATTTTGTTACAGTATCCTTTACTAGTAAGGAATGTAGAATTTGTCCAAGACAGACCTTTGCATCATTGGATATTTGTTCACGGTGATTCTGTGCAATGTTTGACCTGTGCATTTGACCATGGCACCTTGACTTTGACCAGACACGAACGGGCCATTTGGAAATAATCTCAACAATATTACTTCACAATGATTTCATTTATATACTCTAGATGTCTTAATTGTGCAATACAACACACAGCAAACAAAGGAGTGCCGGAAGCCTCTTTAGTTGATAGTATAAGGACAATAGTGATCGTCGCGTCCTTTCATTGAATTTAGAGAAGTGACGCTCATAGGAACCTCGAGGTGTTTGGAGAAGTGACGCTCATAGGATACCTCGAGGTGTTTGGAGAAGTGACGCTCATAGGATACCTCGAGGTGTTTGGAGAAGTGACGCTCATAGGAACCTCGAGGTGTTTGGAGAAGTAACGCTCATAGGAACCTCGAGGTGTTTGGAAGGTCTTTGCCACACGAACGTTTTACATGAGACAAACCCATCATAGCAGTCCTTACACAGCTGCAAACTCACAGGAATCTGGTTACAAAACCAAAGTTCAGCAATGCCAAGACTTTCAGTCGGTGTACTATGACCCTCGCGGCCCTGATCGTTCACCATGTTTGTAGATTTGGTACGGGACAATGGTGACTCTATATGACAATGTCACCTAAGGACCATGATAAAGTCACATTAATGTATCAAAATTTGGACACGGCAGAATGGAATCTCATCCGCCACATTTAACCAGAGAGAAAATATCAAACGGAAAGAAAAGTAAATAAGAGATAGAAGAATAAAAATAAAGATATTAAAATATTACGAAGCTGCGCCTTACCTTCGTGTGACATGCCAGCAGTAATACATTTCTTCATACGACAGTATTGACATCGATTCCTGCTAATGCGCATAATTAGACATCCGTTCGGATTCTCACATGGCTTGTAGATCATATTTTGTCGTACAGTTCTTCTGAAAAAACCCTGTATATACAGGTAAGTACATCAGTATTATTCAGCAACATATTGAAATAGAAATGTGATTGACTGTATTGAAATATTGGCATTGACATATACATGCAGTGTCGATCTGTTAGCCTTACGTAGAATACAAAAAGCTGTACAGAATTATATACATTTACGTATGTATAACAAATTTGTTGTTTACATGTCATATACCTAAAACAGAGAGATATTAAAGTATGATATTTCGATGACGGCTTTTAAACGATAAAACGATAAAAATAACTAGTGAAATATAGTTACATCGAGGTTTTAAAATGCACGATACCCTAGATCCACATACAAGGTACTCACTGAAACATTCCAAGTATCTCTTGAATCAACAGTTGGTAATTAAGAAAACCATTTCAAGAACTTGAAAAACATTATGGAGCACACACAATCGTTCATCTTAATGTTAATGCAACCGTAGCAAAACGTTCTGTTTAGAGGCCAATCTGTGCAGAATATCTGGATTCGTCTTCATTCCCTTGTTATAGGGTGGGGATCTCAATCAAATTAGGGCAGGGCAGGGATATTAAGGTCACCTTAGGTCATATCGATCACCAATAGGAATCAATATGGCAGGCTTTGTATGTGCACGATTTATAACAAAGTAGAGACGACAGGTCAAGTTGTTAATCTAGTTTAATTACAAACTGTAACATATATTCTATAAGTTTGCATTTCTTATCAGAATGTAAAACTATACCAAAGGTCAATATTTTGCTCACTTATGGTCATAGGTCAAATTGTTCATCAATATGGTATGCTTTCATGTGCACTGTTTATAACAACGTAAACCCACGCCATAGGTCAATATTCAAATCCTAAAAGCTCTCTCTATTGCTGTCTAGAGCATATATGTTACCTTACTTCTGAAACACAATATAACAGGGACTTTTCATGTATAGACATAAAACAAGAACATGCAGTGTGATAGTTGTCTATCCACCTCGCTAGGCTCCATTGAGAGAGTAGACACCCTCCCTCCGGGGCCCCAGTAGCAAGCTGATGGAGGTAGTTAGATAATACACAAAAAAGAAATATAAACAGATACAGAAGTTTCAAGCAGCCAGCAGAATTGAAAATTTTAACTTTATACAAAACAAACCCATTAAATCAATAAATCAAACAACTTATTAGCACTACCCGAGATGATATGTACTTCATTACCACCATTATGTGGGCAGTGTTTCAATCTTGAGTTGTATTGTCGAGAACCTAAAACCAGCTACACTTGCTGAGGACAATTTACTGAACAGCCATACAAAGGTTTGTCAGTATCAACCGCACTCGAGTTATTACTTCAAATAGCTTTTGAAGATAACAGCCATGTCGGCCATCTTGAAATGCACATTGTGCTGATAATTCATAGTAAGTTTATCGATATCAGTTGATGAACGGCGCTCGACACAAACCACACGACGGACAAGGACGGAAAACAACAGGTCACATATGCCCTTGACACATGCGAGCTAAAATTCTTACCTTACATCCCTCGCACGAGAAGACACCATAATGGTAGCCAGAAGCTTTATCGCCACATATCTTACAGAGAATGTGCCCATCCGGGTTTTTAACTTTGTCTATCAAAATATGAAGTATTTATAAATACGTTATAAAGGCTCAATTTTATCACATGAATTCAATATAGAAATCAAATACACATAATACATTAATTACTATTTCCGTATCGTATTGATATTCTCTTCCAAGTGAATCAAAGTGACTGGATCGTGCTACTCCATCAACGTGACTGTATAGCGTGACAGTAAAACAGTCAACAAACACATTCATTAATATATTTCAAAATAGTTCTTTTTTTAAATATGTAATAACTGAAAAACCTGCCTTTCGAACAACTTGACTTGAGGATTGTAAACAGTGAAACCTCATTGAGCGGAATGTTACCATGATGTTCTTTGAAATAATGGAATATTGATAATTATGTTGGGTACAAAAATTTGCCAATTTGTAATTTGGCGAATTACCACAACATTAGGAACTCTTTGCATTAAAATAAATACATTTCTTTCAATTATCACAACACATTTTTATCCAATAATCTATCTACCTAAAGATTGAAATAATACAACTATTAGGGAACACCTTTATATACTATTAGCAGCTTTACAAAACATATATTTTAGCATTTAAGTTGGGTATAGATAATATTTACGTGGATTTGCAGGTTGCCGATGATTTGTTCTAGTGACCGCCACAACAGTGCAGTCATCATTTAGCTGGTCGAGCCCATGAGCCATCATCGAATCACTATGCTGTCATGGTTTATCGTAAAATGTGTTCTTCTTCGTTTCAGTTCTGAAATAAATAACGGATTATTCATTCTGAGAAACCGTTAAAAAGTACATTAGAAATATCTCTTTGTTTAGTAACTAGAGACATAATATACCAAAAATAAATCATGTATTTGTTGTTCGGTTTAACGTACAACTTATTTTTAGTTCTAGAGTTTGTACATAGTACTTCATTGATTTTCTTTTTAAAATAATGTACTTATTTGTAATTCAAATATTTGTACGGAGTAGTTATTTGTGGTTCTAAATAATGTATGTAGTAATTGTACGTGGTACTTATTTGTATTTCTATTTTCTTATGTAGCACTTGTGTATAGTTCTAATGTCTGTACGAAGTACTGTTACGTGGACACAATGAATGGTATTATGGAATGTTAAACAATGAATGGTATTATGGAATGTTAAACAATGAATGGTATTATGGAATGTTAAACAATGAATGGTATTATGGAATG
>JAUMHH010014464.1:0-10963 GCA_032359455.1 Chlamys rubida
ATTACCAGAAACCGATAATTATAACTAACCCCCCCCCCATTTTTTTTTTATTAAAATGAACTTAAATGCAAAGTTTTAACAAGATGTCACACAGATGGCCTGACGAACAGACTACAGATCAACTGATCGAGAGAAAAAAAAGTTAATGCCCTCTTCATTATGTTGCTGGGTTAAAAAATTCTGTGAGCACATAGTTACAGCGATAGTACGAGCTTCCAGATTTATTTTACTATCAAATACTGATGTAATCATCATTACCCAGTACATCATAGGTAAATTTTTCAACTATGAAAATTAACAATCTTTGTTAACATGAGTGACACATCATTGGTCAATTTTTCAACTCTGAATATTAACAATCATTGTTAACATGAGTGACACATCATTGGTCAATTTTTCAACTCTGAAAATTAGCGCAACATTAACGGTGTACAGCTCTGTTTCAGGATACGTCGTAGAATTAAACAACAATCCCTGTTAACATGATTGACACTCAGTTGGTTACGTTTTGTACTCGAAGGCTAGGACAGCCAAGATGTGGAAACCGTCTATTTGGGAAGCTCCGTTGAATAAGTCTTGTATTCCACAACATTACCGATGGAGCTCGGATGAACAAATTTCATACTCCAAAAGGCATGAACACAGTAGCTCTGGTGCTTTCTCCAGCCTTTCACAGGTAAGACAGGAACGTTCCAGCAATATTCCCCGATTCTCATCACAATCACCCCAGATTTCCCTCTCACACACTAATGTCCTTGTCACCAAAACACTACATTCTTACACCAGTATTCTGTCCAGTATTTACACAGTCCTTTCACACAAGTCATCCCCTTCACTTCTTTGGAGGAGGTCTGAAATGTAAACAGGACAAACAATACAATATGGTTCACCTGCATTAACTTAAAGTTCTGACAAAAGAAGATATAATCAGACAACATCAAACGGGGAGTCTCTGCAAATTCAATCTAGTTAACATGTTTCGGCCCACTAGGTAGGCCATTGTTAGGTCCTTGTGGGCTGAAACATGTTAACTGGATTACCTAAGTTTGCGGAGACTCCTCTTTTGAATCTTGATTACTCTTATAGCAAGACAAGTGAATTCCATTTAGGAATCCATTAAACAGGGTACGCAAAACTTCACTGAACATCAACTAGCTGACATGGATCTCATTTCCCCTTGTATTGACTTAATAAATATGTATTAAGCGGATGTTCGCCAACGAGTGTTTGTTTGTTATTATTTTCATTTAACTCAAATTACTTATAGACGTATCGGTTCCCCAAGAAGTGGCGGTTGGTTATTATATTTATCTCATTAGATTTAGTTAGAGATCTCAAGCAAGCTTGAATTGATTACTTCCAAAATTCTCTCAAATGGCAATTTGTTTTAATATTAATGAACCCTTTCACCACTGTAGACCACAATAGACTCATCCATATCAATACATGGGAGAGTCTACTAAAGTTACTTAGGGGTGAAAGGGTTAAAGTGTAGTTCCTATTTCTTTTTTGAATTGCTAATATCAGTTGAACAAACTTTAATTATCAACACTGATATCAAACACTTCTTCCTCAACTTTAAAAAAAATGTCCGAAATGCCAATTTACAGAGAAATTTAGTTACCACTACTGAAAAGCTGCCCGGAACATGATGTTGCAGTATTTAATTTAAGAAGACATAAAACATTCTGTTGATGACTTTTTAGTGTGATTTAAGTTCACACAGAGCTTGTGACCTGCACATTGCTCCCAACGTATGGGTAATAGAATACATGTTTCTATCCAATGCTTGAAGTGTGAAAAATCAAGGCCTACTCCTCAAAAATTAGGAAAACTCAACAAAACATTTAGGTGTAGGATAGCCCTACGCATGATAATCTAATGAGGAAGAGTTCTACATGTGAGCTGATTTTCCTTACTTTGGAGTATTTTCCTATTTGTGACAAAACAATATAAAGAAGTTTTTTCTAGCATAGAGTTAATTCCCTTGGTATATTGTTCATATACATTGACCATTTTGATACTCTGCATTTACAACTAACATTGTTAAAGAGTAGGATCTGTATTACATAGGGCCTGTTCTGACCCACTGAGTTTCTGCTAATTTTACTGATTTTTACTTTTTTTTGTTCGCTTCCAAACACCCAAATTTCAAACAACTGATTCTGTAAAATGCATGTTTATTTAAATGGAATTCATCTGTAGGAAATGATTTAATATTTCAGAAAACTACAAACAATAACAATACATTTTGAATTGATGGTAAATAAGCTACATTCAAGACCTTCTTGATACATGAAAATACTCATCAATTAAAGCCCAATTTGTACACTCGGACAAACCAGATTTTATATAACCCCAGGGAAAATCCTGGAATTTGAAGAGCAGTGGGTCATTTTCAGCAATTTTTGGTCATTTCCATAACTAAGAGGGGCCATTCATGTAAAATTATAATCAAATTGGAACATGGAGGGGTCAATTTCAGTTTTAAGGGGTCAATGGCCCAATGGCTCCCTCCAGGATTATCCCTGTAACCCACATTAGCCTTTCACGTCTTTGTGACGTACCTGTACATGCCCACTACGACAGCATGGTCCCTCTCGTACGGCTCCAGTGTCAGCTGTTCTGTAGGTTTAATCTTCTCCGCCTTCAGTTTATTCACCTCGTCAGCAAACACTGCCTCTGGCTCTGCTGTGGAGTCTATACAGTTTGCCTGGAATAGGAACAGTCAATACTCTGTACTGGGTCTGTGGGATATCTTGTACACAAACGTTTCACTTCAAAAGTGGTTTACAGTGATTGTTGACTGACCATTGACCTTTCAACCTTGACTGATGACCATCAAAATAGAATCAAGTGTAGAACTTGACATTATTATACCATGGTGTAAATGTGAATTGAATGTGTTAAGGGGTTCATGAAATATCTTGTATGCAAGTTTTACTATGGACGGACGGACGCACTGACAAAGCCATTACTATATACCCCCCCCCAGTAAGTGGGGGTATTAAAACAATGAATAACAGTCCATGTAGAATTAGAGACAAGAATATTATAGTTCTGTGTTTACATAATAAGTATAATAATAATAAATAATAATAAAAATTATTTATTTAATAATAATAATAAATTATTTTATTCAAGTGTCACATATTGATCTACATATAAAACAGGTAAAATGTACATAAAATTATATCAATATTCAGCCAAAGTTAATCGACTTATGAGACACTAAAAAGACAGAAAATATACATTAAAAACAGTTGTCAATTTAAAAAATGTTTTTTAATATTTTTCAGCTTATTTTAGCTTATTATACATTATTACCACACATTCCTGTCAGAGCTAATTTATTTGACTTATGATACTTGAAAAGGCAATACTATATAAACATAGCTACCAGTCATTAATTGGTCAAACAAACAACCACTTATGACGTCAAAATGACAAGGGAGAAACGTAATTGTGCACAACGTCATAGCACGAGAAAGGTTGAGCAGCGTCACTTCGGCAAAACTTGCGAAGATATCAAAACTATCTGTAAACATGGACACCAAAATCGTAATAGTATTAAACAATAAAACTTACTTAGATATCGAATCTCTATGATGCATATTCAGGTAGCTATGGAATAAATATAAGTGAGAGGAAATATTTTCGTAAAATCGATGGAAAAGAGAGAGATAAATTGTTTACAAGGAAAAGATTGGAAATATCTTTTAAAGGGGCAGCATCTTAGAAAGATTTATAACTTTGAATTTTTGAAGGATATCATGATATACACTGCGTTTAGTTTTACTAATACTAATGAAATTCATTAATTCACAAAAAAATATATAGACCAACTCGTTAAGATAGTGTAAATATAGCATATTTGTGTATTATCGAAAACAGTTTCGGAGAGAAAATATAATTCAAAACATCTCGTCATTATTTCGTTGTTTAAAAGAGTATGTAATTTAAGGAGGAGGGTTTTCATAAAGTTTAAGCCTGTTGTGCAATCTTTATGATACTTAACTGTTCTTTTATCATCAATAAAATTTGTTGAAATGGAAATATGATAAGTGTCATTCCGCGAGTTCACATTTTAACGATTAAATTATATTCAGTTTGGTTTAGGCCCTGCCATGTGACTGACTGTACCCATCACGATCTATTTTTAGTAACAATGACCTTGACCTAAGAACCCTTTCAAACTTGTTTGACATATAAATATCAAAGTGTATCGCCATGTTAAATTTCAAAAAGATAATAGCCTACCACCGGAAACGAAAGTGTTCACGGACAGACTGGCACAGTTATTACTTATAAACAGTAAGGACATTATCTAGGTCATATGTGAACGTCACTAGGAAATATAAAATGATTTATTTTATTGTTATTTGTGTTTCTCTAAACAATAGCAACTGGCACAGTTTAATGTAGCTACCTAGTTCACCGACTTCGTCCATTAAAACATGCTTTATCTGACTGTACGTGATATGTTTGGTTTAGTTTCATTTCGTTTAACATCCCATTAACAGCTAAGGTTATTTAAGACGTGCCTCCATGTGTGTTGTGTTTGCGTGCACGTGTGCTGGATGGAGTACGTGATAGAAATTATAATAAGGCTTTCCTGACTTTGAACCATGTTGGTGTATACAGTGATTTTAACCCGACGCAAAAACTTGTAGACTATAATAATAATGATAATAATAATTCGAGGTTCTTATATACCGCTTTATCACAACCTAGTTCGTAGGTCGCTTCAAAGCGGTTCACAAATTATTATCCGTGGTTGTAGGGCCTTTACAACCAGCCAATATATTTTTCAACTCCCTTGGGAGCGTACAGCCGGTGCTGACATTTCGGCGCTCACAGCTAGTGTTCTACAATTCTAGCACTACCCAACCACGTACTCATTTACTACCGTGCCTCCTATCCTAATGTAGACTACAAGTATAGAGACACACAAAGGTGATTGCATCAGGGTCACCATCTAGTGATAGATAGAGCATGCCGAAAAAGAAATACACTGTATCAATCAACTGTTGAATCCTTCTAGGAATTATCGGTATTGGTACATGTAGCGGCCCAACAGTTCGAAATATAGTTTGTCTAAAATACTGTTAGAGGAATCGAACTAAAAGTTAAAAAATGTTTAAAAGATGCAAAAAAACATGAACTGCACATAAATGATCAGATACCAAAGGCATATGAACAATATCAAATTATGCTTTAGCCAGGTGAGCTTATGTCATGGCGCGGCGTCCGTCCGTCAGTTTTTCCTTTAAAATGCTTCTAGTCCTGAACAGCCCAGTAGATTTTGACTAAATTTGGTCTGAAGCATCCTTAGGCCAAGGGTACTCAATTTTGTATAAATGATCGGTGTGGCCTCTTGGGGCAGAAGAGCGGGGCCCAAGAGGGGAACTAGAGGTTAAACCTTTGAAATCCTTCTTCTACCGTAGGGATAAAGTGATTTTATCCTAATTTAGTCTGGAGCATCCTTGGGCAAAGGGCACTCAATGTTTTGTAAACGGTCGGTGTGGCCCCCTGGGGCAGAGGAGTGGGGCTCAACAGGGGAAATAGAGATAGAAGCTTTACAATCCTTATTCTAGTGTAGAAATAAAGATATTTAATTCTTTGGCAAAGGGGACTAAGTCATGTATAAATGGAGGGTGCGGGCCCTCTTGGTGCAAAGGGCCGGGGCTCAAAAGGGAAATGAGGTTTAAATCTTTAAAATTCTTCTCCTTCTGTACTATTGGATAGATTTTTATTCAAATTTGGCCTGAAACATTATTGGGCAAAGGGGACTAAATTTTGTATAAACGGAGGGTTAGGCCCCTATGGGTGCAGGGTTGTTGTGCCCAATAGGGGAATTTGAGGTTTAAATCTATAAAAACCTTCTTCTCCTCTGTACTATTGGAGGGATTTTATGTACAGTTGTGGGATCGTACAACGTTAGATGATGTGCGTACGATGTATGCACAATGGGCGAACGATAAGATAGACGAACGTTGTGCGATGACAATCGTGGTTGATGTAAATTGAGAAATGGCTTAACAATATATACGGTAAACTTGATTGTTTACGTATGCTTCTGTATTCAAGCTACATATATAAGCTGATATTTCTATCTATATTCTTAATTTTAGAAATGGTGTTTCAGTGTTTTATTATATACGGACACGGTCCCATATACAGGTAGTTTTGTTCGACCAGACTCTTGTTGTCTGCGCAAGCTAAGCGTCTGGTTGAACGAGACTAATATACAGGTAAACATAGTCACTTTGTACATATACATGGAAATTAGTTAGCCCTCACCCGGGGCACTTACATTACTCGTGAAGTTGTAAAAAAATCCAGGTCAAGGGGCGCTGTAGACCTAAAAGAATGTAGTTAACAAATACTTTACGTCCAGATGTGTTTTCATAACAGTCATACGGTATCCTATATCGGCTCTCTTTGTCAGGCACAGTGCGCCAGGTAAAACTCCGAGCACTCATCAAAACTTGAATCTGCCTGTTCTATTGTGTACCTGGGAGCCAAACCCATTATTGACAGTCTAATGGTCACTGTAATACTGTGTAAAACGCATTGTAGAATTGAACATAATCTTAATTAATATGATGAGCAATTTGTTACGTTATAGAATGTATCTGGTATTGTTTAAGTTTAGGGCACTCGATCAGAAAATGTTTGTAGGTTATTAGTCACGATTATATTTTGCTATTTGTATTGTTTTACGGCCCGTCGACAAGCTGAAATTCGAAATGATGCCCAGTGGGCATCTTTAGCCTGGGGTATCGTTGATGCCGTTTTGCACGTGGATACCTTAGAAGATGCCCAGTTGTGGTATAGGTGTGCAAAAGCGGCATAAGAACTATTATATTAGGTACAACATTGGGCCAGTCCAATATTGGGCTTATTGAATAAGTAACCAACTTCACGCTGGTTGATTTTTCCCGTTTGCAGAAGGATTATACAATTTTCGTGGATATAGGAGGTCTGTGGAAAAATAATATTCATTTTTAATCGAACCAAGCATTTAGGTCATCGGCTATTGTGAGACCCCTTAAGTACATAAATACCTTCGAAGAGGGGACATATCTTCCACACTCCGATAGCACCTTGACTCATATATTGTCCCAATCCTAATTCCATAATCATTACAGGCGCCGCCCCAAGGACCAAGGAGAGCAGGTACGGTATGAGAAATGCACCTAAAGAAAACATAAAATACGTTTATATTAATATTATGTCTGCATTGAATAAAAATATTAAAAAATATAAAATGTAGACTGAATGTATGATAAATATTAAAATTCTTAAATCAATATTAACATGTACAACACATGTTGAAATACATAACAAATGTTTGAATGTATAATACATATTGAAATGCATATTATGTAACAAACACCTGATAGCTATAATAAATATTTCATGAATAATTTAAAATTCAAAATGTTGCCGTTCAAAACCACACAATCAATAAATACATACAGATATTTTCGCAAGAGCTGTCCTGCCTTATTGTGTGCTTCAAAGCCATGCATGGAAAATACTATTCTATTTTGCAGTGGGACCGTGCTAGCTTTGTCCATAGTGCAAAAAGGTTCGTGGGAAATAGACCTGCTGTTTCCCACTGCATGATCGTTAGAGACGACTTGTGAGGGGTTCCCAAAATTGGAGGTCCGTGTATTTTGCAAAGGGGACATGGACGAGACCAAAATAGATCTGCTGCCCCCGTTGCAACAATTTGAATCTCTTTCGTCCCATATCTTCCTTTGTTTTCCATCTACTTCTTTTTCAGACGGTGTCTCCCTAGGTACACCCGTTCTCATATGACCCTGGCTGTTACGAGGAAGTAAACAAACCCAAAGTATAACCAAGAATGTTAAAGCAAAATACACATGGGATTTGAGAGTTGTTCAGCCAGGCGAAAAACACGTCTGAAACATTTGTAATGCCACGACCCTGGGAACAAAATACCGGCCTCAGTTGTCAAAAAGCGGGTATTCGATCGGCCTCATCCGCCCATATGATGTAATCAGTATGGTTCATGTTCGTAAGCTGGTCACTGGAGGTGAAGCTATATTACACAACGAAATACTAATTACTACTGACGATTTGGTGTAAACTATATATATTGTAAACCGTGAATTGTCGCTGCAGTTTATCTTTCGATCTTTTCGCCGTCTATAATGAGGGTGAATTTATCATAAGAGCGAAGATAAGTAAGCATATCCATAAAATGTGAAGGGCGAAATTAGTACTGTGTGAATATGGATTTTAACGGTGTAGGGCAAAAGTTTGACTGGGCGTACATAATATCGATGGTTCTGTGGTTTTAGTAACATTTAACAACTGATTTACAAGTGAGAAAAACAAGGCCGGGACCCACCAAAGTCCTAAAAAATGTTGTTATTCCCTATGAACTGGTTCATCAGTTGTCAGTATAATGTGAACGGACGGAATGCTGACCTGGGTAACTTCGGCATGGTATTTCAGTGAGAAAGCACTAAAACGTCGGCATCAGATCCGCGCTATCACATGGATGCAAGCACCCCAACATACCCTGTATCCTGCATACAAACGCAAGCAAGCATACACTACACACATAGAGGCACGTCCTTAAATGACCTTAGCTGTTAATAGGACGTTAAATAAAATTAAACCAAACCAAACCAAAGCGTAAAATATCTGCATTTAGGAACATAATCCGCGATCAAACTGTCCTTTTCATGACGCCAGACAGGTATCACGATAGTGATATTTGTCGTTCAGTTGAATTCAAATGTATCTTTCTATATATCTGGTTTGGTTAAGTACACGCTTGTTTTAAAAACATAATGATTACGTCACAGAGACAAAAGTATGAATGGTTCATATTCAATTACTGTACAGCGGTGTTTGTTCCCCAAAAAATAACTTTCATTGTAGTATGTTAATTAATGAATTTTAAAATAGAAAAATAGAAAATCACGTAATCACGAAGTTACAATTTCATGTAAATGACTTAACACATCTTCCATTAGATACTCAGAAAAAATAAAATATAAAAAAGCTACCAGTTTAGAGAAAGCGATAAGACAAACATATACCAGAGACAGGTAAGAGGTAAATAACTGTGATATCTATGTCAGACCTACCTCCACCATTCTTGTAGCAAAGTGCAGGAAATCTCCATATGTTTCCTAAACCAACGGCATATCCAACACAGGATAACAGAAACTCAGAATTCCTCGTCCAGGTTACCCGCGCCATTACTGTACCACAACAGACACGCACGGTATAGCTAATAGCAGAATAGAAAACCCCCAAATGTATACACAGTTAATACCAGTAGCGCGATTATAAAACTGATAGCCTCTAACGTAGTTGTCTACACAAGGTTTACGGTCCGTTTCAGTAACAGCAGGGCTATGTGTAATTGCGCGTGTTACTAGTTTACGGGGTAAAAATAACTCTTAAATGACCTTAGCTGTTAATAGGACGTTAAACAAAATAAAACCAAACCAATCTATCAAATTTAATTTAAACACTCGAATATTTATACAATTTTCATACAAAAGTTTTTGTAATTACATTTATGACATGATCAGATGTAATTACGAACGCTGACATGACGGTTAAGGACAGTTCAATATGGCCGACACTCCAAATTAGATACCAACATGACAAATCTATTGTATCTTTATTCATAAGGTGTAACAGTCAATAAATCATCCTACAACTTTACCTAAAACTTAAAACAACACATGTCATTTGTTTTTAAAGAAAATATCTCCTAATTGTTGAAGAAGTTTACTTTTTAGGTGTAAATTTTCCAAGTGCACTCAAAGTCCAAGTGTCCATGTAGATGTATGTGTTGAGATACTGTCCAAAACATCACACAATCACAAGCAAACATGAAGTTGATAACACCATGTCAATGTCTTCCAAGTCACATCCATGCTGTTTACATTCCACAAAAAAGTAGTCCCAAGAATGTGCAGGAAACCACAGGTATGGAGGCCCAAACTAGAAGTTAGTATATTCAGTGTATAGTGTAAATTGCAGTAGTATGCAGTGTATATTGTAAATTGCAGCAAAACACGATTTTTGAGTTCATAATAGTATTTTATAGTATTTTTGCTGGTTATGGCATTTGTTGCTGCGGCTGTGGTATCAAGTTGTAGACACTTCAAGGTGGCTGTATCAACATGACCACTTAGATCCAAGGATGTGGCTACCAGCCTGAAAAAAGATACAGCTTTGTTATAACTTATATTATGTATTCATCATCCACGATACGAGTCACATCATCAATATTGCATCACCTCAAACACTGCAAGGGTAAGACAAAAGCTGCGTTAAACTACTTGACATCAGTGTTTGTTTATAGAACTATATAAGAATGAAACTTAACATGGACAATTAAGTCTTATAACACATTCACAGAGGCTAGCAGTCTTTACCATATTGTTGATATCAATCTATACATCAACATTTCCATCCAATCTCTAAACCGTAAATCATATCATTTGGTTAACATAGTACATGAATAAAGCGTTCTTCTTGAATAAAAAGGATTCGCGTTGGTAATTATGATTTTATCCATTCCAGTATACTCTGATAAGTCAATAAAATTGTAATTTATATTGTTTAATTGTTTAAAATTTGACGCATCTTTCTGTTTTCGTAATTTCTGCGTAGGAATACACTTTCGCTTTCACTTGTGATTTGGCCACAAAATATAAACATTTATCACAGATGCCGTCAGAGAGGTTTCCAAAATGGCCGACAGGCAGCCATCTTGAATTTGAGAGTTAGTTTGTTAGAGCTGTTTTTCAGAAAGTTCTGGAGGACTCTTTCTCAAATTTTATATGAAAGTTCTCCATGGTCCCTTATTACGCCGTCCTTGCAGGTAGGGCGTAAGAATTGTACCTGCTGCCCCCATTGCATGATCGTAAGAGGCGACTAAATTTGGGATCTTATC
>JAUMHH010014475.1:0-10962 GCA_032359455.1 Chlamys rubida
TACTATAACTTTGTATCAGAGGGGTAACCGGTACAATACACAGGTACGTGTATATTTACTATAACTTTGTATCAGAGGGGTAACTGGTACAATACACAGGTACATGTATATTTACTATAACTGTGTATCAGAGAGGTAACAGGTACAATACACAGGTACATATATATTTACTATAATTTTGTATCAGAGGGGTAACCGGTACATTACACAGATACATATATATTTACTATAATTTTGTATCAGAGGGGTAACCGGTACAATACACAGGTACATATATATTTACTATAACTTTGTATCAGAGTAACTTAATAAAGCAGCATATAGCCACTAAAGTTCCTACATTTTAATAAAGCAATCTGGCGTCCACTAAGGATCCACAAATAAAACAATCCAGGGCGCCCAAAAGCACCATATAAGGTCATCTTAGTCGCCCTTAAATTACGCACAAAATACACATAGATACCTTACAGTTACTCATAAGGCACTAGAAAGCGACCCAAAGTTACTAATAATGCACTCTGGGCGCCTTTCAGATACCGTTGTTGTTGTTGTTGTTCGCCACAATGCTAGTTATTAATGCACATTAGATAACATCTATCACCTGACCCTGTAGTGTCCCCTTTAACAACAAGGACTATGCCAGATTAGTGTAAGATTTTGCATTATCATCAGTGGATAACACGGATCCTATGACCAACCCCGGCCAAGTTCCAGAAAGTGACCCTCACAAACACCCAGTGACAATACAGGAACCGTGACCAACACGAGTCACGTGCCAGAAACTACTCCTAACACACCTAGACCGACATATCCTTGATCATATTTATAAGATTTCTTAGGAAAAATAAAAAATAAAAAATACAACAAAATAAATTCATAAACCTTAATGCTTTAATGACTTCTCAAAAGTAAATGTGAATTTTCGAAATATTTCTCATATTTATAAAGCCTTCAGCATAAGCTGTAAGTCGGGGATCCGCTTGACATTCGCTATGCAAGTCACCCCCAGTCCACCTGATAGGTCACGGTAAATGACCCCGGACTAAGGAGTCTATTTATATATAAGTACCTCAAGGACCACCTCTTAGAGACATTAAATACACACGGCCACTGACAAACCAATCACGTTCGGGACAATCTAAGTGACGACACAGTAGAGCATTGTTGTAACATCCAATTAATTGTTAAAGTTTTTAAAAATAGTATTATCATTTGACCTTAGTTGTTACGTGGACGTTAATCCCCCCCCCCCTCCCCCTCCACCTTACCCACCACACCTTAACCCAATAAAACCGAACCAAACAAACCAATGGTATCAAGTAAGTTTCCTAATCCCCTGCTTTTATTATCCGGGTATGATACGTCAGATAAAATGTACAGGTGTTTTCATTTTTTTTTCTATTTCAATATCCTCATGATATACCCGGAATTGTGTCACTTCAGTTTTTAAGATGTTTCCAATATTTGACCGCATTGTAGATTAAATTTCATAGCGACTGTTGATATCCTGCTGATGTACATCTGCCAGAGTATACATATCCCGGAAGTACCAATTTACCTTTCCGTAAGGTCATATTATATATCATGTATCTCCGTGCTGCGTTATTGGTGATAAGAGTTAAGTCAACTTCATATTTACGTTAAAAACACTAGAGAGAAATCTGAAGACAATCGATCATACACGTAGTAAAGGCCATATAACGCTACTGCATGGTATCATAAAGCATCAAAAACAGGGTCATAACAGGATCTATAATAGAAAGCTTTTAGTTGTAATGTCGAATAAAAACCGCGCACACAACGTCAGCATGTCAACATTAAAGTGTAGAACCTGAACTCTAATTCGTTGAGAAAAGACGAAAATTTGAATTTAGCCAGAGAAAAATAAATAAAGACATCATGTATTCAATGCCCCAGTACCACATCATACTGTGGAATTAGGAAACTGCACCATTTGTGGTTTTTGTCAGGATGTTTCAAGTCGAAAAGGGTAATTCCTTTAATCAAGGAAGACGACGAAATATGAATTTTCGAGGTTTCATTTGAATGGGCTATTGGCTTGATTTTTTCGCACATTTAAAAACGTTCCCATCAGAGCTATTGGCGATTTATACTGTACAATGACTGGAATTAAACAGATCATAACTCATAGAAAATATGTCATCTTAATTTTTACCATGACTGACGAAATAGACTATAACCGATATCTGAAAGGAACATGAAAGTTTATATGCAGTCGTGATTTGTGTTCGGTAATTGTGTCCAATTTTTCTAGTGTTTTGGTTGGGTCCGGCGTAATGCGTTTCTCTTTATAATCACGATATTTATTTTCACGGAAAATCCGTTGCGGCTAAATCATGTTGGGACGACATCCTAACATTCTTTATATAGTCATTTATAAACGAGTTTCCGCTTATTAAAGTATACCAGGATTTGCTCGAGCCATACTATGTAACACCACGAGACCAAAACGTTCAGGGGGTTTTGCATATTTGAGTTGGTAGGGAGACACTTGCAAGCTTTAATCGCGTGTAGTCGCATCTCATCTCTGATGTCCCTTATAAAGAAACTCCAATGGACACGTATACACACGTTTGTAGTGACATTAAGTCATGTATCAAACACTTGTCAGTTTATAAAACTGGATGACCAGAGATGTTATCATAAAGCATGTTTGATAGTTAGAATATGTGTTTGGTTGTTAATACTGTGTACCCATACTTATACCACACCGGATATCATTGTCATGAAGTAGGTATACAAACATTTGTACAGCGGCTTCAGGTTACTCTCTAATTAGATAAATTAAACTACAAAAATGGCAGGTTAACACTATGAAGAGAGATATTTACGGCATCCTCGATACTCCAGAGGTTACGCTCAATTACGCTCGCGGCACCCCTGGACTATTTCACAGCAAAATTGAAGGCAAAAGACAGCTGATTGATTGGTCTCAGGCAACAAAAACTGGACCAATCGCTAGGCTGAAACCTGTCCTTTGAAAATGACAAAGGAGCGACACCGTGGAATATTTCATAGGAAAATTGAAGGCACAAAGACAGCTGATTGATTGGTCTCATGAACACAAAACCTGACCAATCGCTAGGCTGAAACATGTTCATTGAAAATTACAATGGAGCGACACCCGATTTCAAAGTCAGACAATTTTTACCGTTACCTGACGGCGAGGTTCTTTTATTATACATCAAAGGATCGAACTAGTCTTCTTGTTTCAACAACAAAGTGGCGCACACTAAGCGTTCAATTTTGCTATGACATATAATTATTCCAGGGGGTGCAAAGAGCGTAAAGTGAGCGTAACCCCTGGAGTATCAAGGATGTATTTACGGGGAAAAGTACAAATCTATCTTCAATGATTATTAATTTTAAGGACTTCCTTAAAATTTGATTATATTCTTTGTATTCAATGGAAATTCAGAGAGCCTTTAATACCGGAATACCGGAACAAATATTGATATACCGATACACAGTTAATTAATTATTACACGCGATACTATTAAAGACTACAAAACCTATTTTATTGTAAAACCTGAAAACTTGAGGACTCCCTGGTGTACGTGTAACATCATTGTCTTGGTGTCGACCCCCCTCTCAATATCGTCAAACCTACTGTCGTTGATTATTGATTCAATGTACAAAGTTGAAAGTTCATTGGAGATAAAAGTTTTCAATTGTCAAAACATTCCGTTATATATACTTATAACAACACTATGTTGATATATTCAAACACACGTATGAGTGACGATGTGTTACGTACATGTAGCATTACTTATTTACACATGTATTGACAATATGTAATTATGCATTCGTATATTAAGTTAAAAATGATAACACTATTTTACACAATAAATAGATAATGAAGCTCTTCTGATCAAAAAAACTTAATTGAAGAATCTAAACAATGGTAAAGTCGAATTCATTTCTTCATTCTCTTTTATTACTGCGTTCTGTATTGTGTTCTGACAGTAGGGACAGCATTCCATTTAAAAAAGAAGGTCATATCCCGTTTAGAGAGAGTAAATGTCGCTCAGTATACATGCTCCACAAGTATGACCGATTGCACAGATATTTTTGGAGTGAGAAGAGCGAGTCACAATAACAATAAATATGTCTTACGAATGATCATTGTATACATTATATTTCCAGAAACGGTACAGAATGGCTAGTGTCTGTCAACCATAATGATGTGTCAGGAAATCACATGTCACAATGATGTTGTGACGTCACCAACTGTACAAACCGTATTTCATTATAGAATACAATTTGCAATTTACATTTATTTATGAGACGTGTCCAAGGTCAATAGAAAAAATTATAAAAACAAGAGAATACCGAAGGGTTAACAAAACAGTAATAAAATCGACAATACTAGTGTAAAATATGAACAAAAGGACAGATTTACATAGAAACCATTGGAAAAAGAAACGGAGAATGACCAAGGCCCGTATTCATAAAACCGTTATCATGCTCAAGTATGAATTTTGTGCTCAAGTCTTATTTATTGTTCTGGTGATAACTTAATAATAAATGTTATTTCGTCAAAACATTGGGGGGAAAATGAAAAGACTTAAAGCCGAATACTGTTTTCAATGTTAACATTTGACTTTTTGATCGTTTGACATGATTTAAGCGAGTTACGAGAAGGGTGGTTTGCGGTAATAATCCGTGCTTCACGGTTTCATGAATACGGGCCCAGGAGTTCCAGATGAGTAAGCGTCTTCTGCTTCACAGTTAAATCTAAGTAATGTCACGTCCTCAAATTTGGAACCCTGGCAATTACAACGAAACAAGGGACACTTATTTTCATACACATATATGAAATGGAAAGGAATTAATGATCATGTTGATTACAAAACAAAGAATACAAACAATGATTCGCAAAACTGGGGAATCTTCTACCACTGTTAAAGTTTCGATGTGGCCATTTTTACTTCATATATAGTGTCTTCAATGCGACAATACCATCACTATTGTCGTTCTGTGTCGTCATAAGAGGTAAATATTGCCGAATGACACGGATTTATTTACTCTATTACACGCTAGTCACAACCAGTCATTACAGACTATGTTTAAAGTCTTACTAGAATCTTCATGGCGTTCGATTAGGACAACAATCAGATCATACCACCCCATGAGTTATTCAAGGCCAGCGTTCCTTCTATTTAACTCTATGATCTATACCTCTGTACTTCCTTCTTACAAACTTAAAAGACTGATTCATATCAGAATAACTATCGATCCGAACTCTATAAACATTCAGTAAGGCACTTCTCTGTCCGGAATTGAGTCGATTGTCAACCTTAAATAGTAATAAACGCTGAAAGTTATCTTGTACCATCGTATACTTACTACTGCAGTAGTAAATTCTACCAAATTATCAAAGCTCTCGAAATTGTCAGATGTATAACCGAAAAGTAATTAGACGCCCCTTTGTGTACTGGTAAATAGTCTGCTGAAGTTCATGGAACACTTCCTCATCTGCTGTCATAACTACCAACGTATCAGAATACAATGTTTTAGAAAACGTCAATACACGTTTTATCAGAATCAGATACCGTATTATACATGTAGTAGCCTGCTTCAGGTCAAACGTTCATTCATTATTCCGATATAACACCAGAGTAAAAATGACCAGGTTGACGCGTCATTGTTTTCTTCTGCCCCAGTCACCTGGAACTCAGATTTTTTAGAGAGGCTTCGAAAAAAGAAATACCAGGGAAACTCCTGTTTTATTACCCATCATGTGGCCAATATAATAAAATCAGACACGCTGTTATAGAGATTAGGTATACTTATGTGTTGTTTTATCAGTCTATAGCAGCAACTACTATGACGTATAACCAAACTCACACAAGTCTTTTATTGTCATTATTCATAATTTGGGCGTTACATAAACAGTTATTAGAACACGAGAAAAAAGGTTATAATATGGTCATTTCCATATCTTATATAACATAAATCATTGATCCATATCAGCCGCCGGACCCCTTGCTCCTCTTGCTGATATATGGACCTCGGGCTAAATGAGTTAGGACGTGGATATATCTAGGTGATTACCTCTTACTTATACTTCGTATATCACTGGTGTATGTAGTGTATTTCAATAGTAAGTGTTTAAAAGTACCTTGTAAGGACTCGCCGGGATACGACCATTAATACACCAATCAAACACAACCAACCAACCTACAACGTACCGTTCTAACGATTTTGTTTTTTAAGCGAGCGTGCTTTGTCCTACTACTCGTTTTAATCTGACTTCTTTCCTTCTTATTTTAATTTCCCGGCTGGTAGATGTAGATATGACAGTGATCAGGAAAGATCACCTGTTAAATATATATGTGGTATTATGGTAATGATGACTTTACCTCATTTAACCGATTATTATTATCCATTCGATGTATTTGCATTAATTTGTCTTTTCCAACTCTGTCACTGGGTGCAATCTAATAAATGTTCTATAATTGTATATTTCCAATAGCATCGCAGCCAATGATAACGGTATATACTGTCGTCGGTACCAGGAAGTCGCCATCGTTCCTAAATAAGTATGACCGAAACTTGACCCTTACTATGGTCGTGGCATTGGAAACAGCATACACGAACACATCTGTAGGAACGTGTCAAAGTTTGCTGGTTCCCCTACTGAATGATGAATATAAGGAACAATTAAACAGATGAGGACGTGGTCTGCACAATCGTCACCAAGTTTAAAAGGCAACCACTGCTTAGACATACAGTGAAAATATGAATATTGCGTTAGTTTTTCAAATTGTAAATGTGTGCAACAATCATCTGAAGATTTAAGTTCGATCAAAATTACAAAATGAAGGAAGTAAGTGTGCATTAAGTGTTTAATTCAATAATGTGCATCAATCTAACAGAATATGTATACAAAAAACACTCTCTCGTTCTCATTAATGTCGTAATAATACGTATCAAAAGACTTCTTCACATTTTTCATACATTAAACACTTTATGTAAGTTATTGCTCAATCTAATTAATTCAGATTAATAGTTTGCAAAAAGCAATAATGCAAATACATAAATCTATGCAAGGTTATGTATTTGAATAAACCAATGACAACTGAAGTAGCAGGTCGACTCTTAGTATACCGGGGACGTGACACGACACCACAGCATGCAAGTCTACAACTACACACCGCAGGTCATGTGACGTTGTCGACCTTGTGATCTTAATAAGTATTGCCATTTCCGCAATTATCAAGCTAATCAAATACTCAATCTACTGCTCCTCCGCATTATATTAGCTAAAGGTTAGTCATGCTCGACACTCAAGGGGTTACGCTCGCTTACGCTATGTGCACCCTGGTATATTTCATAGTAAAATTAAAGGCACGAAGAAAGCTATTTGATTGGTCTCAGGTAATAGAAACCCTGACCAATCGCTAGGCTGTTACCCGTCCTTTCAAGATTACAAAGGAGCGACACCCGACATCAAAGCCTGTCAATTATTTACGTGATCGCGGGATTCTTTTGATGTACATCAAATGATCAAACCTGTCGTCTTGTCTCATCAACAAGGTGGCGCACACTGACTTTTAATTTTGCTATGACATATTCCAGGGGTGAAGCAAGCGAAATGAGCGTAATCCCTGGATACTCTCGAGGATGAAGGGTAGTAGGAAAAGCGAATATGTGGCACTGCATCTACATGTAAATGATTGATTAATAAGGATTCTGAAATAAAATAAGGCCATATTCTTCAGCATCATATACCGTTCTCTATGCAGGAGGAGGTCACATCATTACCACACTTTGACATTTACCTAAAGTATGATAATACAAATACACATGTACTACCAATTTTTCTAATGAACGTGACGACTTTGATTTTGTAATCGTACTCTTTCATTTCTACTTTTTTATGGAGTTAGCATGTCACAGCATTATCAGCACTTTTTGGTGGAAGCGTCCTGTTGCTAAATAAAAAACCAAGTCCGGATTTTCAATTATGTAGGTATTAGCCGTCATTGAAGAGAGTCTTAAGTTGCCAGCACTGTTGTACAAGAAGAATATTACAATGTGTTTATTTAAAGACATTTTCGTGGTGTTTCAGATAGTTAATGCCCTATATCATTACATTGGGTTGACGGAAGGACATCATCATGGGCACCACATGTGGTGCAGAAAACGCATGCTCTTCCGGTAACCGGCTCCACTAAATGTTTTAATTGTCGGGGTTCATGATGTCTTTCTTTAACATTTACGTCTTCTCATTTGCTGTCGTTTTAGTGTACTCCGTTCCTTTTGTTTTGGTGTCTCCCCAATTCCTTTTGTTTTTGTTTGTCCTCAGTTCCTTTTGTTTTAATGTTTCCTCATTTCATTTTGTTTTGGTGTCTCCTCAGTTCCTTTTGTTTTAATGTTTCCCCATTTCCTTTTGTTTTGGTGTCTCCTCAGTTCCTTTTGTTTTGTGTGTCCTCCATTCCTTTTGTTTTAATGTTTCTTCATTTACTGTTGTTTTGGTGTGTCCTAAGTTGCTTTGGTTTGGTTTTTTTCTCAGTTACGTTTGTTTTAGTGGCTTCACAGTTCCTTTCGTTGTCTTTGGGATGCCGAGTGTGGCCATACGTATGAACGTGGTTACATACTTCTTCTGACAGACTCTTTAGAAAAAAACCTAAACGAATGTTCTTATCTGTTATTAAAAAATAAGTTAAATATGATTTTCAGGGACATTTCATTAATGAATTGGTATTAGGCGTTAAAAGATTTGCAAGGCAATATTTCAATTAAATAAATAACCAGACAAAAAGCCATCTGTTAACTCAATTTAACAAGATAAGTTCTAGAATCATCAAAGATCAGTTACACTGGCCTTGTGAACCTGGTAACCAATAAATTACGGATATTATGCCCTCTATTTGGGGACACAAAAGCGACCAAAATAAGTGTGCCATTGTAATTTTTGGGATCTTTATATTTCCCTTTACTTCTATCTTCGTTTTATTTCCTAGCACCTTGCTTGGCAAAACCTCATATTTAGTGTTTTTGTTGAACGTTCGCTCAGGTGAGGAAGGGAATTGGTTCTGTCCCCAGGCTGGGACATACAAAAGTCCTTAAAATGGAAGTTGTTTTTCCTAATAAACGTTAAGCATTTATGGTAATGGCAACAACTAGTTCACCCGTTGTTAGTAAAATGTGACAGGTCGGGAAGCTGTGCTGGGTGCCGTCGTCATGGTATTTCAATAAGGTAGCACTATAAAGTCGGCATCAGATCGGCGCTATCGAGGCACTTAGACAAACATGCCATGGCTCCATCACACATACTCGCATACATAAAACACATGGAGGCACGTCCTTAAATGACCTTAGCTGTTAATAGGACGTTAAATAAAATAAAACAAACCCAAACACCTAGAGTTAGGTACAATGACAGAGAGACTATTTTAAGCAAAATCTATACATTTTCTTATGTGTTTTGTATTTCCTATACTTTTCTCAAAGTTCAGGTTTTTATTTAACACACATGTCCATGCTATAGATATCGGTGTGTCTATTTTGTTTAATAAATGGACTTCCTGAGGGATATGTATAAATAATTTGATACACCAATGACGATGGCATAGATAACATCCTTCGGGATGCAGACATAAGGAAGTCTTCTATAGACTTCTCTGAAATGATATCAGGATGTATTGTCGATTCATTGTTAGTTTACATGGACAAGATAATTAGCCTTATGTATCATAAACACAACTACTTCATCAATCACATCCAGCCTATGGGACTAACTCGAGAGCAGTGACGTAGAACACTTAATTAGAAACACTAAATTATTATGCTTAACCAATGGTAATAAATGATATTAAGTAGTCTGAACCATCTGATTTGTTATCTGGATAGGCTTTATAAAAAACCAAGTTACGTGCGTTTGGTATTTCATGAACGTAAATCAGTTTGTGATGCTTACGTTGAAGATACGTAAATTAAAGACATATCTTATGCTAAAATTATGTCATCCATCACACGGGAAAGATCATGTCATAAACTGTCGTCATACATGGGGTTAACAGCACTATAACCTACAATGTAAAAAGACAACAGCCCAGATCATATTTGTAATTCTGTACCTCCAAATTAACAAAGCTATAAAGTCATTGGCAGCACTCAATATCAGTACCCCTTCCTCTTTAGCCATTTTTTCTTTGATCACGTAAGGTTATAGCAAGATCAGTCGTTGTCGGCAGATAGATCGAATGGGATGTTTCAAAATGGTTTTTATTCCCTTATGCTGTTACGCTCGGGAACGAATCCCAACGACGAAGCTGTTCATACATTTGTTTATATTCCATGTTGTTTATTATACATTAATAATAAAGTTAAGATGGGTTATATCGGAACTCGGCCAGCTGTTTGCCCGTGCATCCGACACTTTGCACTATCTCACCAACCACATAAACATTTGCATGTATAATTGTCGCTTGTCTTCACTGATGTTGCTCATTTAAGTTTGGAAAAACTGCTTAGAATTTTTATTTGGAAACTTTTTTTATAACTGTCAACATATAAAATCAACACTATAAATCGGTTTGTATAGTTTTAATCATAAAACACAAGTTCTTCCCGGTATAGGAATTTATTTGAACTACAAAATAAGATTTTATAAAGGATAGAAAGTTATTTTCACTATGCTCCATGAAGTTCTCTAGCATAATATACTCCACCAGATTGCAGTATATGTAGACAAAGGATCTATATAAAACTCACCATCAGATCACCGGCTATAATACATGTATAGAAATATATCAGTAACACTGGGGAGAACGGTTCCACATATTTTCATCCTGTTTTTAGCTCACCGGGTCCGAAGGACCAAGGTGAGCTTATGCCATACCGTGGCGTCCGTCGTCCGTCCGTCCGTCCGTCAACAATTTCTTTAAACGACTTCTTCTTCTTAACCACTGATTGGAATTTAACTAAATT